>PVIH01016052.1:0-47064 GCA_004025045.1 Sigmodon hispidus
GTGTGTGTGTGTGTGTGTGTGTGTGTGTGTGTGTGTGTGTGTGTGTGTGTGTGTGACAGAGAGAGAGATCTATACAAATAAATAGGCTGCATACATAGTTTTTCTCCTATAATTTCAAAGTCACTGTTGGCACCTTGTCCTTTTTATTCCACCTTTACATACTCTGGAAGATATTTCCCTGTCTCTTGGGCTCTCCATCTCCCCTCATCATAAAAATCCTGTCCAAATCTTAGGTGAGAGCTGTGTTTATTGATTTCTTTTCTCCTTAGGTTGTTTTATTCATCCTCTGCCTTTCACCCAGATCAAAGTGCTATTAATAAACTTATTTCCTTTTAGCAAACATACTCCATCCTTTCCAGCCTCCTTCATCTACACCCTGGTTTCATCAGAATCATGTCACATTTCTCTTGACCTTGTGAGCCCTTGCTGCAACACTTGAGTCAGAAAATGAGCCTTTAGTAAGAGTCTGCATGTCTCTACCATTCCACTCACTATATCAGTGCTGAAAATGCTGGAGCAAGTCAGACAAGTGTGTCATGGAGCTATACTCTCACAGGAGCAGCATTCAGCAAGTATAATACCTATACTTAACAATAACTAAATGGTTATTGCAGATGTGTGAAGTGCCCTAGAGAAGAATGAGTACATATGGAGACAAATGGGGGGGGTATTGGGGCTCTTCAGGTAGTGGATTTGAAGGGAATGTGTGAGTATCTACTAATCATTAGTAGCTGTTATTTGGACATCCTTCCATAATTCTGATTTTGTAGTGTTACCTTAGGAGTTCTCAATCAAAGTTTCCAAGTTGTTAGAATAGAGTCTTCCAGGAGCAGGTCCCCAAAGCATAATCTGTCTACTAGTTCCAGCTCTGTCACTGCTCCTTTCTCTCCACAGCTCTAGAAACACAAGCCAGTGGCAGTAAGGACCGTTGAATGTCTGCTAATACTGAAGTCCTCCCTAACACCTGAATTCTACCATCAACAACCTTGTTTCTCTCCTAGTGGCATCAGGGTTTCAGAGGGTAGAAAATGTCTAGTCGGAAGAAGTCTCAGCACCTGTGTTATAAAGCTGAAGTTTAATATAATTTCTAACTGTGCTTTATCTGTATTTCCAAATTCCAACACTTGATGCTTTAGATTTCTTGATTTAAGTTACTCAAATTTTTCCATTTTTATCATGCACACTTCTTCCTCTTGCTCCTCCTCATTTTTTTGCAGGTATTATACTGGCTGGACTTCTTGTTTTAAAAAAAAAAAAAAACACTGTGGTTTATTTATCTGTTGAGATGCATATGTTCGTCTGTTTTATTTCTTACTCTTTTTTAGTTTTTTTTTATTTCTGAGTCTTGGTGAATAGTCTTTACTTGGACTTTTGACCTCCACTGTTAGTTAGAAGGATGAATCTGGTAACAGTAACAAAACCAGTATTTTGACAAGACCAATATTAAAATCTATAACAAAGTACTTGCATGCTTCATTTTCATTCTGGATAAGCTTTGGAAATAAATGAGTTTGGATACTGTTATGTTAAATTTAGTTTGAAAACTTTTTGTCGTGTTTTTTTCATTTCTTTACATTAGGGGTGTGAACAATTAAGAAATAAGAAGAGAAAATGGAAAAAATAAAAAGGAGAAATAAATAGAAGGGGAAGTAAATGAGTGAGCGGTATGAAAACTAATAGAGAATTTATCATAGATACATAAAAGTAAGAATTTTAAAAATAAAAATATGAGATACAGTAAAATGTATATATATAAACCATTAATTGGTATTTCTTCCTCACTGGCATCTGCGTAGTCCCCTCTACCTTCGTGTTGTCTTTTGTAGCCGTCTTTGCAGGTGTGAAGAAGGCTGCCACTGTGTGGTTCAAATGAAACAGAAATATCTTCAATGCTGGGACAGATTCCTGTACAGTTGGTGTCTCTCCTTGGGACACTGGTTCTCAACCTGTGGGCCATGGCCCCTTGGGGAGTCAAGTAATCCCTTTCACATATTAGATATCCTGAATATCAGATACTTACATTACAGTTCATAGCAGTAGCAAATTACAACTATGAAGAACCAATGCAAATAATTTTATGGCTGAGGGTCACTATAACGTGAGGTCTCAGCATTAGGAAGGGCAAATCCAGAGAGAGCCTTAGGGGTTTCTCTGTTAGTTCAGGCTCCTCCCTTGTTCTCTAGCTTCTCTCTTCTCTGGTGAGTACGAGAGTTGTGCTTTTTACACGTGGTTTCCAGCCAACAACCCACAGCCTTGTGGAGTGCGTGTAAATCCATTAGTCCATGTCAGTTCCGCTCACTTCTCATGTCTGTGTGCTTGCCAGTCCATGGAGGGCTGGGGGTCCTAGAGTTTCAGGGTATGACGGTACTACATTTTCTGGTCTCCCACCCAGAGGTTTGATGACAGGCTTTCACAGAGACTGGTTTGCTTCTTCCCAGACTGTTGTTACAATAGCATGAAAGGCCTGTGAAGAGAAAGCTCTTTGACTCTCATCAAGAGAATGGTATCTGTGTCCTGGACTGGCTAAGGGACCACTGCTCAAGGCAGATTCACTTAACACCATGCTAAATGGTGGGGAGAATATCCATCTCTGCAATGAGATGATGTACTTTTCTTTCCCAGTATGTCCTGTGCAGTCATGTGAGCTCTACTGGGTGACCCCATTATTCTGAGCCTTGAATCAGACAGAACTCGTCCTATTCTTCTGTCTCTCCGAAGAAAAATCCTATTCAGGGTTTTTCTGTCTTTTTCTGAAGTCCCCTTCCCTGCCATGTGGCTACTTGACAGTGTGGTTTTTTCTCTTCACCATCTGCCTCTAGGCTGCTGAGATTTATTACAGCTTTCCTGTCCTGGAATTTTTCCTTTAAACTCTAATAAAAATTGCCCTCAATTTTTCTTCTGAGTCCATTCTTAAATTCTTTTATGAATGTTTTTTGGTAGCATGTGGTATCGCAGGTGGGGTTCCCACAATTTCACCAGCACTAGAAGGAAGAAAGGCGGGTGGCTGGAGACGCTCCAGAGGCCCGACACTCCGGCTAGCACATCTGTAAGCAGAGTCTTTGCAGTTGACCTGAAGGTTTTCCTCCTGGCATGTGTTTGCTGACCCAGGGCAGAGAGAGTATGGTTCTGCTGCATCCAGTGCAGTGAGTGGAAGTTTGTGGTTCATCACCCTAGCACTGTATTTTATTACTTTACCTGTTCTCCCTCGGGTGCATGCTCTGGCCCTTTCCTGCTTCTTCGCTCTTCACCCTTTTCTCCATCTCAGGTCAGGTGTTTCCCTTCAGGTTACTGAGGCTAAGGAGTACCTTCAGCAATATTAGAGTGTGTTCTTCCTGTTCCTTATTGCCTGCAGCCAAGTCAGCAGATGTTTGTTGAACAAACACTCATTTTGTCACCAGAATGAAGTTAATATACCAACTGTATTCTATCCATTGTGGATATGTTCTGCTAATAATGTTTCTATGCTAATTTCATATGTTCTTTGTGTTATTTTGATTTGTCTTTAAGTCTTAAGAGGCTGTATATTTGCTGTTTTCCATTCTTTATTGCTTAGCTGTTCCTGTTCTTAGTTTCTTTTGGTTATAGCATTTATCAACAGAATCTGAGCAGAGTCCCAGGCAGGCTGTGTTTGGAGCAATTAATACTGTTGCCTTTCTCTGTGTCCCTTTTTTCTTCATTATTATAGAAAACACACAGACTGACAGACGAAGAAAAGATGGGAAGTACTGAAGTGAACTTTAGGAGACTTGGCTGCATAGTAAGCTCAACTGGATAACTTAACTCAGATTTTAAGACATAATGAATCATATGCTATGGGATCCAATGGCCTCTTCAGCACCCACGGGCTCTAATCAGTCACCTGCCTCTGCTGAGTGAATCTAAGGAAGTCTGCATCCAGAGCATGTATGAGCGAGCCTCTTGTCACACATTCTCCGCCTCTTTCTGTTCAAGCTGTTGTAACAAAATACCATGAGCCAGGTAGCCTATACATAACAAAATCTTATTTCTCAAGTCTAGAGACTCCGAAGTCTAAGGTCAAATCACTGACAGATGTGCAACCAGGTGAGGGCTTTTGTTACACTATGCAGACCTTATGGGAACATCTCACATGGTGGAAGGGGAGAACAGTGACCTCTGTAGCCCTTGTGAGCACTCCACCCTCATGATGAAATCAGGGCCTTATGTCCTAATATTGTCATGTTGGGGTTAGGTTTTAGCATGTGGATTTTGAGGGGATGCTGGCATCCAATTAACTGATGGTACAGAAGGTAATACAGCAGGTATGTGTCAAAGGGAGGACACCAGTGACAGCTACATGTAACACCACACATCTCTTCCTTCTCTAGAACTAGTGTCTGCCAAGGTCTCTCATTCAGTCCTCATAACATCAGCCTGGAATATCAGAGAGAGGAAACAGACCACAGTCAGTTCTCACCCAGCCAACTCCTCAGGCCAAACAGTGTAAATGCTATTTTCAAGGGCCCTCAGCCTGGCTGATCACTTCTACAGAATGCATGAATCTGTTTTCTCCTGCCTTAAATATCTTCCCAGCCCAGCTGTTTCACTTCCAGTTCAACTCTGCATCATAATCCTGGAGTTAGGATTAAAGGTGAGAGCTACAACTGCTTGGCTGTTAGGCCTTGAACTCACAGAAATCCAGAAAGATCTCTGTCTCCTGGGTGATGGGATTAAAGGCATGAGTCACCACTCTCTGACCTTCATGACTTGACCGTGCGGGGATTGTGTTCTCTGATATTCCAGACTGCTTTTATTAAATATACAATATATCACCACAGTCTTGTTTGTCATCATTTTTCAGATGAGGAAATTGAGGCTGTAAGAGCTTAAGTAACTTAATAAGGTTTTAGAAGTAGTAAAGGATTTGGGTGGAGCTCTGACAGATTTCAAAGCCGTCAGTTCTGTTCTCTTTCCGCAGTGCCAGACTGCCTTGTATAATGAGTGTGACTGAAGATTACAAAGGAGCTAATGAATGGCCCTTCCCCTGTTCTTTCCACTACTTCACTTGGCCAAGGACTAATTTAGGCAAACACTCCCACAGGGTATTTGCATTTTAAAAGCAGAGCTCATTAACTCTAATGAATTTCTAATTGGTAGAATTTGTTGCAGTGATATTTTTATTTTTCATCTTTTTTTTAAAAAAAGGTATTAGTTTTGTGGATTTGCATACTAAGTAATAGGTTTCATTGTGGCATTTTCATACATAACTTCGTTCTTAATAGTCTCTCTCCCACATCTTCCCTAACTCTTCCACCCGACCCCCCGCTTCATTCCAAGATAGTTTTAAGTTTTAACTGGGGCTTTCTCTTGTGTCTTCAGGATAGCTGGCCTTTTCTCTGCTGCAGAATATCATCTACTCTGGAGGAAGTTACTCAGTGGAATGCAGCCATACACTGCTTAGTCTGTTCTAGACGAAACTGAATGAATTAACAGGGCACTGTGAAAAAATCATAAAGGAGCATAAAGTGTGATTAGCATTTTACAAAATGAATGTTCAAAGGTAAATAAATATCAGGGACCCTCTAAGGTGTCAGGTAAATATATTTTAAAATCAGTGTTAGGTCAGCATTATTAACAATGTTACATGTGTTTGCCATGGAGTGTTGATGAGCCTGTTAAGGTGTTTGGTAATAGATGACTAAAATGCTCCAGAATTTAAAAAGAAAAAACAAAGAAATTGTGAAAATTTTCACAATATTTCACAAAGATATTGTGAAAAAACATTTGTCATTTCTTTACAATTTCTCAGATAGATACTAAAATTAACAAAAACTCAACTGAAAACTTAAGCTCTGTAGGTTTTTCTCATACTTCTGACCATAGAAATATTTTTTCTGTATGAACTCGTGGATAGTTTTTGTAGATTATATTCTCAGATGTAGAGTTCTAGAAAGAAATCTTTTCTAATAAAGCAAAGATAAAAAATAAATGTTTACTTTTTATTTTTTGAGACTATGATACATATATGTGCATATATGCATCCATATATATAAAAAGAGACATTTTTCACTTTCCTCTGTTCAAATCCTGCCATCTACCTCTGAACTTCCAAATTCATAGTTTCTTTTCAACTGTGGTGTGTGTGTGTGTGTGTGTGTGTGTGTGTTTCTAAATACCGCCTGCTCAGTCTGTATCATATTACTTGTGTGAACCTTCTCTCAGGGCTAGCCCTTTGGCATTGGATAGCTTATTGACGTACTGTTCCATGGGAAGGATTGTTTCTTCTCCCAGCTTTCCATGGTTGCATGTAGTTCTTTGTCTAGGGTTGGAGACTCATGAGAGTCTTCCTTGTTAGCAGGTCTGCTGGTGTCATTCTTGTTCAGGTCTTGTTAGGTAGCCATATTGGTAAAAATTCATGTATGTAGCTTAATGACATTTCTAAGACAGATGGCATCATGACAGACCTCCTGTTTCTCTTGTACTTATATCTTTTCCGCCCCTCTCTGCAATGAGCTTCAGCCTTAGGTTCAGGATTTGTGTTGTAGATGGAACTGTACTACAAAACTCTGCATTTTTAATAGGATGTCTGTGTCTGTAACAAACAGAAATTTCCTTGATTAGGGCTGAGAATTACACTAATCTATGGGTATGAAGACAAATATTTAGAATATACTTAGGGATTGTGCTAGTTTAGAAAGTGATTGTAGATTTTCTAAGATCTATGACTGCCCTAAGCCTCAGTGATTAGCTAGGTTTCCAGTACTAGGCATATCTTCCCTTTTGTTGAGCTATGTATATCACTGAATATGACTTTTTTTTCTAGCTGCTTCCTGCTCCTGTCTTTTTGTATGGAGGCAAGTTCTAGCTATGTTTTTATCATTGCAATCCTGGTGCTTAGAAGCACAAGGGTGTGGTGGTAATAGCAATCATTTTCCCTTAGAAAATACGGCCATTTGAGGTAAAACCATGAGACCAAATTTTTTCCTAGAAACTTGTGTTGAATAATGTGGTTTAAGTCAAGAAACAAATGGGTTTCTTAATGTGCATCCCATAATTAGACTGACTTCCAACCAGTTGCAGGATATGCTGAGTTGGAGCAGGCTTCTCCCACTGGGAAGAGGACTCAGTAGAACTGCATGTTCTCTGTGGCTGTCTTTTATTAAAAGGAAGTGTACAACCATATAGAACCAAACTCACCAGTCCACAGACAAAAGAGTGGCCAGGCCCAAGTGGTAAAGGGACCTAAGAGGTGAGAACATGAGTCTGTTACCTTACATGTCTATCACCAAAGCCTGTGTACAAGCTTCCTCCGGGTGAAACATGAGAACACTGGGCATCCTTTCCCATGCCTGGAAATGTCTCTGCTGCCTGTGCCCTTATGTCACTTCCTCCCACCCTCCACCTTCTCCCAGTAGGATTGGGGTCATGATGCTGCACCAAGGACCCTCCCTTTCTCATCTCCTTGAAGAGCTCAAATGTTTTTCCTTTTTTTTTTTTTAATCCCAGAAAATACATGGTGCACATATTCCTCTACAACAGGGATTAGTGAACTCTCCAGCCTGCCAGCTGTTTTCATAAATAACATTGTCTTGGATCATAGCCACTTATTAGCTCCCATGATGTCTATGGCTGCTTTTGGCTAGAATGTTAGAGTTGTAAAGTTGTGACACAGGCCATATGGCCTTCAAAGCCCAACGTGTTTGCTGTCCAGCCTTTCACAGCAAAGATTGTGAAATTAACCTCCAAATTATTTCATGTTAGTCCTTTAAGTTTTAAATGAGCTATATTGGGATGCATAGCCTTAACATCTACTGAAATTAAATCTACATTTTTAAACAAAGAAACTAACATGTTACAGAATATGGGGAATGTTGCTTTAGTAATATAGTAAAACTGTATCTGGTCTTTAAAACTCTGGAAAAACACCAAGGGCTCTCTATTTTTCCTTTTTAGACCAGAAGGAAGGACAGAGGCTAACTCTGGTCAGCAGTAGTTGTCATTACCATTGGAAGAGAAGGAAACACATAATGTGTCGAGCTTAGCAGAGCAGAAAGGAATGGAGGGAATGGGGGGGCCGGTGCACAGCACCAGATCCTGGCTTGAGATCTCCTTTTCAGAGTGGTTGGCTTTCACACCCTGTACAGGCTCTGGAGATGTGTGGCTGCCCTCCCTCCGGAAGACCTGGGGCAGGTCACTGAGTGCCTTTACTCCAGGAAGTTTTCTTCCTTGTCAAGTAGAGTGAGGAGGGGATCTTACCAAGCCCGACCAACAGCAATCAACAGTTTTACAAACGATGAATTATCATGAAAACCTTATAGGATTTTCTTCTTCCTTCTAAATGGCTGACTTGAAAATGAGCTTATTGAGTTTATGTAGCCTGTAAAGCGTAAGTGGTGTCTCAAAAGTAAAACATCTTACTTTGTGTTTCTCATATTTGGTTTTATTTATTCTTATGGTAAGTAACTTCTAAGTAAATTATACAAGATAATTGAATTTTTCGTTATGATAAAATATTTCCATTGGAGAAAAAATTCAAAATCGCTCTGACCTGTTCTTTTCTTTTGCTGTGTTCCGCTTCATTTTGTGCCTTTGTTTGCAGAAATAGTCTTGCAGATGGCAATTTCCCTTGTAATCAGTGATTGCCCTATCTGAGTCATCACCCAGCGTGGCATTTCAGTAAATAGTGCTTCTGCAGTGCTTCCAGGCACATGTGTTGTGTGCTTTCAAGAGCACTAGCTGATAACCTTCCTGGCTTTTCAGGCAGTAGGGAGAAACAGAGAAAAATTCATGTACTCACCTTGAAAGAGGAAAATGGCAAAAGAATATAGATTTTGTGGTGGATAATTCAGCTAAGTGCAGTGTCAGTGTGGCCATGGGTTAAGTGGTCACTCTCTTAAAGGACTAATCATTTGTAGAGTAACTTTTCATAGTGAGGTTATCATGGTTCCTTATACATTTCCTTTGTTTTTATGAGCATCATTAACATGGTAAATCCAGTTGTATTGTGATAGTTTATTGTGCTGCTGTGCTCATGTCTGTAATAACAAACTGAACTCCTTGTTCTTTCTGTTTTCCGTTTGTAGTTGGGGGTGGGTCCTGGCAGAGGACAGACTTGCTGAGGATAAGGCTCCTTTTGATAGTCAGTGCAGGATCACTGTAAACAGCCACATAGAAAGTCAGTCAGTGTTGGACATACTGGATTACAGCAATAAGCTGACTTAATTTGTGACATAACAATAAAGTTACTGCTATTTTATGTAATACAACATATATTGTATTATATACAATTTAGTAGTAGGTTTTTTAGTATAAATTTTGAAAAATACTATTAGCTTTTTTAAACTTAAGAATGATCTCACAATTATGTTACAAGTAACAATTATCAAAATAATATTTCATGAATTTGCCTTTTAAATTTCACAAATTTTAGAAGACATTGTTTTTTTTTTTTTAGCTACCTTTAAGTGTTTTGCTACAGATTTATAGGTGAAATGCTACAAAGAGAAATTCACTAGTTCATTGAGCCAATAAATATTGAATACTTGTTTTTGTCCTGATTCTCACCAAGCAGCAGTGATGAGTGCACTGAAGATATTCCATAGACTAGAATGGGCATTGATTACTCTTTATTGGAACATGTGGGAGTGCTAACTATCATCTGAAGTCATTCATGGTTTTCAAATATAAAAAGGTTAATTTAGTTCTGTTTACCTTTCAAGAGCCTTCTCCCTAAGGGTCACCATTGAGAGACTAAATTGTTATGTTTCATAGAAAAAAATTTAACTCAGTAAAGATTTTCATGGTTTATTTCTACTCAGTGCTTTTAGTATTTCTTAACATTAACAAATTCCTTACCTTTGATTCCAGTCGAACCATCATCCAGAAGCTTGATAATTTCACTATTATATATATTCTTAAACTGGCCTAATTTTATAGAAAGACCAATTTACAAATTACTAAATAAGATTCTGATTATGCTTCAGAGAAATAGGCTAATCGGGTGTATGCTGACCATGTGCCAATCACCAACTATTAGTAATAAGCAAATTAAAGCAGCCACTTATGAGCTGCTGTGCTTATATCTGCCCAGCCAGTATGCAGTCTGTGTCCTTCAAGTCAGTGGGTCCAAATTAATTTTTAATAGAATAGACTGAGGCACCAGACTTAGAAATCATAGTGCTAACTGGAAGGTGTTTATGTGTTTCATTGTTCTTTTCTGCTTGAAGATTGTCTTCCATTGTTTTTAATTGTTGCGCAGAAACATACATATCTACTTTAATCCACAGGGACAAAAAAATATAACCCAGAAAGATTAAATGATTAAAAGATTAAAGACCATATGAAAACAAATTTGGAGAACAGTTATTCATGTCATAAAGAAATTTGTATTTCAAAATAGTTTGCTTGTCTTTAAGTCATAGCTGTCTTGGTTTGTTTAAAATATGGCTTAGTATATACAATATGAATTGATTTTATTTTTCAGTGTAAACTTATGTAAAGCAGGATACATTTCAGTGTGTGTTTATGGGAGATTCATGAGTCCAGGATAAAATATAATTTATTATTCTTAAAAATTAGTTTGTTTACTTTGTAACAAAGGAAACAGTGGTCATTTCCATAGCACAGAACATATAGTCACAAAAAGTACTGTGAATAAACAGAAGACAATTGATCATAACAGGAAAATTCTCTGTCTTTTTTTTGCTGCATAGGAGATACAGCAAATGAAATGAGACATAAAACTTCCAAAGCAGAAGGCAGCCAACCTTTGGAGGTAAGTGAATCTTTTAGGAGTGAAACTGAGCGAGTCACTATGATTCTATGTTCTCTTGAAGGTAAATAGCAACTTCACCAGCACTAAGAAGCAGGTATCTATGAGAGCCTGCGATGAGCAGTACCGGAGTGACTTCCCAAGTATCATGTCTAGTAAAGAAACGGGGACTTTCGGAAGGAGGTGAAAAGGAAGAGAGGGATAGAGGAAGGGAGGGAGGAAGGGAAAGGAAGAAAGAGTCTAGGAGGGAGAAAGGAGAGAGAGGAGGGAGATCTTGAGTTAAAACATTTTGACTGTTTCTGAGGGGTGTTTTCCCCCTGCACCTCTGAATAGATAATGTGTGAACCTGTAGAGATCCTGCTGTCTGCTTCTGCATCAGAGAGTACTTCCTGACTATTCTCGGGAAAACCCAGCTCATGTCTTCTGTTTTCCTCTGGAGGATGTATTTAGTGTGTGGGAGACTTTGTGCAGTGTGTTTGCAGTGTTTAGCCACTGAAGTAATGACCGTTAGGACTTAGGGAAATGTGAAGTAGTAACTTCAGTGGAAAAGGGTAGCCACAGTTTTGCAGCTTTCTGCACGGTGACACCTCCTCGTCTCACGTGTAAGCAGGAGAGAGCCACTGAATCCAGTGCAATGCAGTCAGGATCTGACATGCTTGCTTCAGCACCAGATTCCCAATGTAGTTGGTCCAAAAGATATGATAACATTAATGACAATCAATTAATGAATTAGCAGTGAGCTATCAGGAAAAACTTGCATTTATTTTAAGGGATTTTTAATAATTTTCACTAAAAATGTTTTATAATCAAGGGAAAACTTATTTAAATTGATGAATAGGGAAAAACCTTTTGTTTAAACTTACCTGCATTTATTTTTTCAGTAACTCATTCCACAAATAGTCACTAAACACTGACTGTACCTGAGGCACTGGGTAGGAGTTGCTAAGGCAGTGGGGCAGGGACAAGGAAAACCGTCTGCCTTTTATTCTGAAGTACCTTGATCTCATCAGTTTTATATTACTTCAGGTGAGAGCTGACCATGAGTACCATCTATGAAAGGAATAAAAGTTGATGTATTTAAGACTTTAGAAATAACTACCTGCATACATTTAATTCCCTAAAGTTTTCTCGAGCTACTGTTACAAAGTACTGTACACTGTGTGCTGGCTTATTGACAACAGGAGATTATTTTGTTAAGTTCTGGAGCTGGAAAGCCCAAAATCAGGGTGCTAGCACCTTTGCTATCTGGTAAGAGTCTGCTTTTCAGTTCACATATGGCACCTTCTTGTGTCGTGACATGGGACCCTGACTGTCACCTCTTATTAAAGGAACCAGTTCCCCTTATGAACATTCCATCCTCATGACCTAATTATCTCCCAAAAGCCAATCTCTTAATGCTATTATCTTAAGAATGTAGTTTCCACATGTCACATGGAATGTGGGTGCTGGGAGGCATATTGAGACTTGGCATGCTTAAATGATGGACTAGAGATGTCTGTAGAGCTTGACGGTTTATTGTGGTTTTAAGTTTGCTCATCAATATGAAGAATTCTAAGTGTACTCCTTAAGGAAAGGAGCCTTTTAAGGTGACAATTTGAAATATGCTGTTTCTAGACTTTCTATTAGTACATTAGAGCTGATGTATGTACTCAGATGCCTCAGAAGTACTTTCTGAGGAATGGAGAAGCCAGCACACAAAAGAAAGAGGGATGCTACAGAGGAAGCCACACAGTAAATCACAATGCAAGAAGCTATCTATGATTGATCATAGAAAGCCAAAATTACTTATCTTTCCCTTAAGCATCTAAAATGTAATTATTTTTCTTCTTTAAAACATTACTGTGCCCTGTGTACTGCTTAACCACTCACATAGGAACAAACAGGAATGGACAATCTAATCTGTTTTAAACTCTGGGGAGAGGTCCCTGGGAGCTGACAGAAGTAAAAGTCAGATGGTACCATGCAGTGGATTGAAATTAGCTGACCACTCACTAAAGGAAATGAGTGCTAAGTTTAGAGCGTGCTACAGAGAATCCATGCCTCCCTCCTCCTCACTTCTCCCCATGTCCCACCCTGCCCCCCAGGCCACTGGTCTTCCTATCATTTCAGGGTCTTGAGCTCTCTTTCTTCTAGGTCTCTGTGTTCCTGGCCCTCATCCTCATTACCAGAGCTTCCCTTGGCTCCTTGTTATCGTAAAAGTTAGCATTTCTCATGACTGCCTCTACTGGTGTCCCTCCCCAAGGCTGCGTCACATGACTTGTGCATCTTCTCCACCACATTTATCACTGTCTCAGATCACTTATTTACGACCAGCCACCTGTCTAGATTTAAATACTTAGATTCACATCTCATACATAAAATGTGCTGAAAAGAATACCTGATTAATTTATTTTAATTCCATGATTCAGCTACCAAATTAAAAGGCTAAGTGTGATTTGAAAGCGTTTGTTTTACTTCCTCATCAAGTCTTTATGATTCTACCTGCTGAAGGTTTCACAGCAGGCTTCTCTTCTCCCACCAATGCTGTCTCTTCACCTAACAGTAACTGGATCAGCATTTCTTTCTCTAATCTCTTTCCAAATATGGGTTTTGTTACTTCTGTGCCTATAAAATGTTTGAAAGCTGAAGAGTAAACTCAAACCCTAATCTACCACAATATCCTCCAGCCAAAGACAACCCCAGTGACTTCTTGACTGGTGGTGTTGTTCATAACGACCTCACTATAATGCCAGGTCTTAGAAGGTGGAAACCACGCCTTCGTTAGAGGCTGCTGTGGCATAGATGCCATGTCAGTGATTTCTCAGTTTATAACTAAATCAGTGGTCTTTTTTAACAAGTAAATCTCTTCATCAAATTCTGTCTTCTGCTTTATATTAGAAACACAGCTACATCTCATCTCCCTGTGAAAAGAAAGTTGTTTTCTTTTTAACTTCTTAGTAGTTGCCCACTAATGAAATTTTACTTTTTGATTCTTCATTAGCAACAAAAAATTTAATGACATTTAGATAGTTTTGAAGAATATACATCTAATAAAGAAATTGTAATTATTATACTAGCAGAAAGATTCATAATTCACTTTTAAAAAGCTATTAAAAATATGTATAAATGGTTGGTTTCCCAGTTGCATGTACGTGTATGCATATGTAAGTTTCCTTTTGTATACATATGTATGTTTATGTGGATATGTTCATGTATATGTTTGTTTGTGTGTACATGTGTATATTTATATATGTGTATGCCTTTATGTATAAATGTGTATATATGTGTGTACATGTATATTTATGTTTGTGTACATGTGTATATTTTTGTTTATATGTGTACGTGTGCATGTTTATGTGTGTGTACTTGTGTATATTTATTCAAAACACCTTTTGTTCCCTGTACATGGCATGTATCAGTCATTCAATAAGTGCTTAATGTTTCATCTGTACAAACATTTAGAGCACAAACAATTTATCCAGTTCATAGCTGTAAAACTGATTGTGGACAGGCCCCTTACCTTTCAGTGTTAGAATAATGAGAATGTATGTCCATGGTGGTTCATCTTCCATGACTGTTCTTGTCGATTTCTTCGTGTTTCCAGCTTTTTGAGTATGCTAATAGCTAGCTGGAGCTGTAACTTGATAATTGTAGAGGACTTGCTGAGGATGTGGAGATTTTGAAACCTCAAATTGACTTTTTCTTATCCAGCTCAGCCTCCTGTAGCCATCTTTTATTGTCTATATGTTTATACCTTTATTCAACTCCCATTTGTATTTGAATATTTTTCTGCATTATTGCCGGACTCTTTCTGTCTGGCAGATAGGGCAGAGGGAGGGAGATCCAGACCAGCCAGCCTCTCCCTGGGGTTGAAGTGAGATGATGAGTGTCTTGACCCAACACCCCCTAGCTAGCTACCACACACTGAGTGCTGAGTTGAAGCCTTGTTGAAGCAAGAACTCACTTTATTGCTTCAGTCTGGGGCTTATATAGGGCTGTGAGAGGGAAGTGGGAATCTTGGGATGAGGTAGGTGGGGGAGGGGAAAGGGGCCAATAGTATGTTAGCAGAGGCTAGGCAGAGGCGGTCTTAGATCAGTCTATGCTGAGTCACTCACACGTGGAGTTTATGACCAGAGACAGGTCGCCAAACTCTAGGAAGGCTTAGGAATTTACACTGGACCTCAACCCCGAGGCCTCAGAAGGGCCCAACACATTATATTTTGTCATCCATTCATTATATAAAGGATGTAACATATGTAATGTTAAAAGTCAGATTGTCAAATGATAACATGTTTTTATAAATTATTTGTAAGTAATGATTACCAAGGATCATTTTGTTGTTTCTTTATTTGTTTTGCTGTCGAACATTTATTTCAGGATAGAAATGTTTATTTTCAGAAAATTATATGAGTATTTTTAACCTTAGCCTATATATAATGTTTGTATTTCAAATAAATGTATCCTTGGAATTAATACACAGCAGGTAGACCAAACACAGTATGCTAATTAAATCTCATTTTGTAACTATTATGTTTAGGCGAACTTTTTCTTTTTTAATGATTTTTTTATTTTTTTCAACTTACAACATAATTACATCATTTTCTACCTTCTCTTTTCTTCCTTCACATACCAAGTACCAATACCCCTTGCTCTTTGTCTCAAATTTATGGTCTCTTTTTCTTTAATTGTGTGTGTGTATGTGTATCTGTATTCAAATGTATGTATGTATATATGTAAATGTTTGTGCATATCTCTAAAAATATAAATACAGCATGCTTTTGCCTTATTTTACTATATGCATATGATTTCAGAAATGACCATGTAGTATTGGTTACCAACTCGGGGTGGAGGTGGGGGAGCTCCTCTTCCCTGAGTACTGACTGCTGTTTCCTCAAGTGCTCACAGTCTCACCATTCATTAATTGCCTACAGTTCTTTGTGTGTGGGGCCCTGGAAGATTTCACCCGTCCATGCCAGTGTGTGTACTGGTGTCATCCTTGCTCAGGTCTTGTTTACGTAACCATGGTGGTGAGACTTCATGAGTGTGTAGCTTCTGGCATTTCTAGGAGATAAAACCTCACAGCAGAATTTTTGCTCCTTTGAGTCTTATAGTCTTCCCACCCCCTCTTCCAGGATGCTCCCTTACACTTAGGTCCAGGAGTTGTTGTGTGGATTTATCAGTTGGGACTGGGTGTACCCCATACTTACTTGTTCTTTGCATTTTGGTTGGCTGGAGTTTTCTGTCTCCATCTGTTGTAAGGAAAATTTTCTTTGATTAGGAGTGAAGGCTGTATTTACTTATGTGTAGGTTTAAGGACAAATATTTAGAAAGCAATTAGGAATTATGAGGGTTTAGTAAAGTAGTGTGAGGAGTATTGGTTCCTCAAAGATCCATGACATCACTATCCCTGAATAGTTGGCTAGACTTCCACTACCAAGCATGTCTCTCCTCTTGTTAAGTAAGTCTTAAGCACAATTTGAGAGGTGTCGATAATCACCAAGGTATGCCTGCCTCTACTGCATTTTTAGGGTTATTTTGCTGTGCTGATCAGTCACAGGCATCATAGGTAGGTAGGATTGTTGTTTGTTTTCCTCCTTTGGATGTTTGCATGATGCCTTCTGGTATTGTGAAAACTAGTCTTCAGGGAAAATGCTTTCAGGTTAGATCCAGCTCATTCTTTGGATCCTGTATCCAAAATGCATGGTATCTTCAACAATAGGAACTTACCTTCACAAGGGTCTGTTTGTATGTCTTTTATCCCCTTAATATGGGACTCTTTTATACAAGAATTAAGAGGTTTGCAAAATAATAGACTCAAAAAGACAGATAGTGCAAATTTTCTCTCATATGTAGAATCCAGTCCTTTAAAAAAGAATAAGGTATGAAAGTAAATGGGGAACTATTTGCGCAGGCAAAGGGGAGGAAAAGGGTAATGGGGAAATATCATTTGAGATCATAATATGTATATGTATGTATCAAAATGTCATAATAAACTATTATTTTTTACAGTAAATACAGGCTAATTAAAAAGTTAATTATGTGATAGGTAAAGATTTTCTTCAAATCATGAATACATTGCTAGATTTCTAACTTTTTGTATTATAATTTGTGAAATTTTTCTTTACAAGAAATATGGAAATCTTGGTAGCTCCATAATAAAGTGTAAGATTTAAAAATATTTAGCTAGAGAGCATAGACCATGAAGAAGAAAAGGAACAGTGCACTAGAGAACTGTGGGGTCAAAACAGGATGGTCAAATGATATGCCTTTCCACACAGTGTTATCGAGAAACATCATTTCTAGCAACTTCATTGAAGTCTTACTATGTTTGAAAGGGTTCTACTCAAGCTACATATTCTTAAGATTAAATAAACCGGAATAATTACCTTACAACCAACTTTACAGAAGTGTAACATCAATAATCCTTCACATTGAGAATATTTAATCAGGCGTTGTTGTTCCTTTTGTAATATCTGTGTACAGATATACATGTTATTATAAAATGTAACTTAAGTCTCCTTATTTCAACCCTATGATGCTTTCAGATCCTAATTTTTAGTACATCAGGTAATATTTACACCCCATAGTTACTTATATTGTATAGTGAAGTGTGTGGGTCACGACCCCTTTGGGGGTCATATATCAGTTATCCTCCATATCTGATATTTACATAATGATTCGTAACATAGCAAAATTACAGTTATGAAGTAGTAACCAAATAATTTTATGATTGGGGTCACCACAAATGAGAAACTGTATTAAAGGGTCTCAAGCGTTAGGAAGGTTGGACCACTCGTCTACTCTGTGACAAATTACAGGAAATCACCAGAAGAGCACACTTTGTTTTTAACCATGTATTTGTGTATGTGTGTGTATGTGTACATGTGAGTATCTGTGTATATATGTGTATATATGGGGGGCACATATATGCCATGGTACATATGTGGAGATCAGAGAACAACTTGGGTAAGCTGGTTGTCTTCTTTCTCCACATAGGTACTAGGATCGAACTATGGTTGTGAGACTTGGCAGATGTACCTTTACCTGCCTAGCCTTGCTGCCAGCCTGAGAGAATAACATAAGATTCTGGAGAACTGAGGGAATGTAATTTATACAAGGACTTTTGATTGTGATGAATGCTCAAATCCTAAAGAAAACACTAGCAAGAAGATAGTTTGAAAATATGTATGCCAGATTTAGTTAGTTACAAGACAGTTTTGCCATATAAAGAGCTGATGAATAATTATTTGCATTTTATCATTGCCTAACTAAAACTTGTTTAGATTGGTTAATAAATAATAATTTTCTGGCTTCTCACACAAGTACATTTTGAAATATCAAACTGTTCCATTTATTTCAACAAATATTTCACAAAAATTTATTTGCGTGAAGGTCTGTTAAACATTTTATGTGCCTGAAATTGTTTTGAATTATACCTAAAAATTCACCATATGAAGAGCAAGCAAGACAGTTGACTATGATTTAACTCTAGGACTAAAGGTGTAATGGAGACAACCAGCACTCAGAAAAATTTTAGGGTATTATGAAAGTAATCATTATTTAACTAAAAGAATCAGCACCATGGTCCTCAAGTGTGAAGATGTTTTTAATGCACAGAGATAATATGCAAATATTTGAGATACAAGGATGATCTATTCTGAAAATTATAATTAAATTACAACTGAATTATACATTGAAGCATACTATGGCAATTAGCTTTAACTATGTCATTTAATCTCATTTTAAATCATTAAAAAAGTTAAGTCATTACAAAAGCTTTTACATTCCATGAGCTCAGATTTGGGGATAAAATGCTGGCCCTCCTCCCATTGACTTTTCTAATACTGGTCATCTGTGCTGTTGTCAGAATATCCTGTGGGGCCTCAGTTTAGCATGCAAACCCTTAGACTGCCTTTTGTAGTTTCATGAAGGCTTGTTAGCCTGGAATTTAGTACATTTTAATATTCATTTGTGGTTATTATTGTTGTGATTTTTTTCAAATTATTTTCATGACAAGAATCAATGATTCTTCCCAATCAGCCATAAACCAGTTTGGCATTACAGATTAAAATAATTTAACTCCTTTGAAATATTATTTTGTTTAAAAGGCTGACAAGTGGTAAAGATGTATTCTCCTGAATGTTGGGTAATGTGGCCAATAACCAGATCCTAGAAGAAAATCCAAACACTTGAAATTTGACAGAATTTAAAAATAGCCAGGAAAAGCATGTAATTTGTTTTAACACATGCATACTAAATGTTAATGAAAGTCATCGCAGCCATTGTCAAACTCCATGTCTATTGGTGTAACATTTTGTATTTTGGGTCTTAACAGCCAACTCATCGAAAAACATTGGGTAGTGGTTAATTCAAGAAACAAGACCCTTTTTAACATTTATTTTAACTTTGCATAATGTAGTTGCCACTTGCCATGGGTGAGTATTGAGCATGTGGGATGAGTCTCTAACGTGCATTCAGAATTAAAGTACATCCTGGTTTTTAAAAATTAGACATGGATAAACCCTCTGAAGGTAGATGGCAGTCGAACAGCTTGGGCAGTCTGTGGAGCCTCCTTCAGTCAGACCAGAGTTTAATCCTGGTGTATGAACTGGCTTCTCAGAGCCCATTCCCTACAGAGGAACACCTTACTCGCTCTTGATACTGAGATGAGGGACTCCTTCCTACTTCAGCTAGATATGCCAAACTGAACTGACTCACCCTGGGAGTCCTGGGAAATGCATGGGGGTGGGGATAGGGAAAGGCTAAGGGAGGACTGGGAGGAGAGGAGGAAGGCGGATCACTGGTGGGTCTGAGGAAGAAACCTTTTTGAATAAAAAATTGGAAAAAAATTAAGTATGGAAACCTATCAGCATTTATCTCTTGTAGGGATGATGCTGTTTTTGATAGATTGTGCTCAAGGTAAGGCATTAAATTAATCTCACTTATTTCTTACAGCTACTAATTTGGCTACCAAGATCAAAAAAATTAATTGCATGGCTTATCCCTTAATTTTATTGGACAGTGCCAATCTATTAGATATTAAAAGCTTGACTATGTTTAATAAATGTTGTCAGCAGCACATTTACTTTTGTTCCTAACCTGAGCAGTGAGTCTTTCGGAAGGCTGAGAGACCAAGTCCTCTTAGTTATTTTCAGGACCCTGTAGGTGGAAGCAGCAGCACTCTGGCAGTGTGAGCCCTGGGGTAGCTGATTGTAGTAATGAGTGGCTAAGAAGGCCCAAATGCATTGTTCTAAACCAGATGAGTGAATGGCTAAGAAGGCCCAAATGCATTGTTCTAAACCAGATGAGTGAATTGCACTTACAATGTTCTATTTTCCACCTCCTCTCTGATGACTTTAATGCTTGGTTGGTGATAGATAGCATAATTCTAACGGAATATAGGTTTCCAGAGACCTCTTTCTTGTTTCCATCCCTCAAATTATGTTATAGATTACCATAGTTTAACATCTTAATGATCTTTGAATGCCACTGTCACTTGTTCTGTTCACCCACATTATTACTCAGATGTCAACATCTAACTTTGAGGTGTTAAGGAGATTGGGCACAGCAGAGCTTCCATGGTGAAGGGACTCTGGTACACTAGCATTTATTGTCACTAAGCTTCTGCTTTCTAGTGACACTTGACTGTTTTCTGTGTGGAAGGAGAAGTTAAATTCTGTATAGCTCTTTTAACTCCTTTAACTTTTGAAGTATGAAACATCAACTTGGGACTGTAGAGCACTGACATCAGCAGAAGTCACGTTATGTTCTGCAGAAAGGAACAGTTGGATAAACATTCATGACATTGAAACTTGTGAAAGTCCTTCTGTGACGGTAAATGTAATACTTGAATTACTCACGTACTTCTTCTAGAAAGGGTAACAAGTTGATCTGTTTTCCCAAACTTAAAGACTGGTGACTTTCTTGAAAAAGCCTTTCATTTTTTTTTTTTTTTTTTTTTTTTTTTTTTTTTTTTGTCCTGCAAAGAACCATACAATTAGCATGAAATGGAGGTTGCTATTTGCTATTTAAATTTGATGAATGGGGGGCTGTTTGTCTGTTTGTTTTCTCTATTGTTTTGTTTTGTGGCTGATGTTCATGTAAGGTAGAGACCTGTATCCCATCAGGACACTCTCTAGCAGTCACTCCTCATTTTTTATGGGCACCGTAATGAACAAAGGATTCTGGACGTCCTAAAATTAAGGTTACATACAGAGAAAGTAACTATGGTAGAGTGTAGTAGTTCGGTTCCCACCTATCCTGAGTTCCAGAGTTGCTCAGCATTCTCTTTTTATGCCTGTCAGCAGAGGACATATTATAAGACCCAATGACTGTAAAAAAGATTTTCTCATTTCTGTTTTTAAGTTTCTGTCATTTATTGTAAATGTATAGTTCCTTTTTAAATCGTTTTGAGCAACATATTTAGGGAATGTTTTATGCCTGTATATTCTTGTTGAACTATTTGCTTTTTAGAAACACAATAAACAGCTTTGATATTGTAGTACTTATAACCTGTCAGTGAATACCACTTAATATTTCTTGAAGGTGTTAATATTCCATTTTATTAATTAGGAGTGACTCGTCCATTTAAAAGGTGAGATCCCCCTGCTAATGGGAGAATCTTCATAGCTTAAGCCAGTTACATTTACATTATGTGTTCTAATTATCTCAGGTATGGCTAATGGCGTTCCCTAAAGTAAGCCAAAATGCCACCAAAAATATAACAGATCTTTCACCTAACTACTTTTTTCACTTAGAAGGCACTACTTTGCAAATTATGATTGTTACTTTAGGAATAAAAATAACACAGGTCCACTGCCTCTCCAGTACCATGCTGGCAATAGGTACTATGTAGTATGCATTTGTCCCATATAATATTTGGGACATATTCAAAAAGTTATCTATAATTGGCCTGACAACTCTTAACTCAGAAGACTCCAGAGTTCTGCTTGCCTTGCCTACACTCTGCTGTTTGTCCTTCTGTTCCCCAGTACCTGAGGTAAAGTGATAATGCAGGTACATTCTATGAGGCCTGGTGTGCTTTAAGTATGTGCCCTGACTTGCACATGTATATCAAATAAGACATTCTTATTGGGGCAAATAAGAAGCATCAGATTATATTTTCTACCTTACTTTCTTTTCATTTTTTTTTAAGAAAAAAAATGCTTAGATACGAATACTAACACAGTTAAAGGGTTACCTACAGCAAAACTATTTTTCTCTGGTCTTGTCTTGGCTTATTTAGTACAAAATTCCTAATCATATAATCATAGATTCAAAACTTTAACTAACTTAAAAACCTTCATTTCCTGTGAACATGAACTGTGTGGTGAGGCTTGTGGTGAGAGAAAGAAAAAAGGGAAGAAAAAGAAGGGAGGGAGGGAGGGAGGGAGGGAGGGAGGGAGGCTGCTTGGCCTGCCTTCCCGCCAGCTCCCTTCCCCCCATGTGCACCTTTATACTCTGCTTTTGTCTGAGTTGCCCTCAGTGCTATAGCAACAGTTTGCCTTTGTGGTGCCGAGGCCATTCATCTCCTGCACGTTCTGTGTAGTGTGCTCTGGCTGCGATGCACATCCCTGCTTTCATCCTTGAAGATCTCTGCAGGTATCATTTCTCCTGTGCAACCTTCCCTGGCCATCTTCTTCTCTCTTGGTGTCAATTCTGCTGTCTTACTTCAGCTTCAAGGTACCTTAGTGATAACAGGCACACGACAGCATGTCGTTAGGGCTTGTCTATCTCTTGAGACATTTGTAGGCATTTTGAAAGTGGGACATGATTGGAATCATCATTTTGAATTTCTAGTACCTAGTCCAGCGTCTCAAAAGCAATAAGTTTTGAGAAATGTTTAAATTCCTAATAGAGAAACTCTGTCTTTGGCAAAGCTCCAGGCATATCTGGTTTTTCTGAACTCTTCTTGTTTCTTTTCCTACCAGAGTTTGTAGTGCCCACAGCTTGTTCTGCCACAGTCTGGAGAGTATGAAAACAAATGACTCCAAGGCTTCCACATGAATTTCTAATATTTAGGGTTGAAAATAAAGCACGTCTTGTGGAGGTGGTCATATGTTTATTTGAAACAAGATAAGCTTGCCTTTGGTGCTGTCTTTCTCAGATACTGCTGTCCTCTGCTCTTCACTCCCATTCTCTCCCATCCCTCCATTCCCTTCCTATCTCACTCACTTTATCACCTCCCTTCCTTCCTCTTCTAGAATCCTCCATGAAGGCTGTCAGCATTGTGTCGCTTTATAGGAATGACGTGGAAATAAAATCTTCCTACAGAAAAAATTACAGACCTTGGATTCCATCCCTCTAGAGTCTACCCAACTACCAAAGATACCTGATTCACAGTGATGTAGCCAATTGTATTGATAGCTTGAAATGTAACTCTTCTCAGACTACATTTGCATTTTAACAGAAGCCTTCAGTCCCTGACTTTTGAAGAATGAATAATATTAACACAACTTTATATAAAGTATAGGGAAAGTGTTTTTGAGAAAGCTATTTTTTTAAAGTCCAAAATACATTTATTATAAGATCACTCAGCAAACTAATAATAGAAGGAATCTTCTTCAATTTGAACCATGAGAGCTATGAAACTCACTGTTCATATCACACAGGTTTAAATTCTTTCTTTGTACATTCAACAATAAATGAGGACACCCATCTCATCACCTCCATGCTGTAGAAAATAATGCCAGCAACTCTAGCAAGAAACATGTTCATTCATTATGAAAAGAAATACACAAATCTCTCTATTTGCCACCAGTTTCATTGTCTATGTATAAGATTCCTGAGTAGTAAAAAAAAAAAAAAAAAGCACTAAAAAACTAGTGTCTGTTTCTCAAGGGAAGTTTTATATACAGTAATACATTAAAAAAAAATTTTTTTTGCATGCTAGCTGTAAAGAAATGCATTGTGCCTCTTCCCAATGCACCGGCTAAAGTCCTACTGTCCATGGCATCTACATTTGAAAATGAGGCATTTCAGTGTCAAAACAAATTAAGTACAGTCATAAGACTGTAATCTAATGAGACTAATATCCTTTAAAGAGAAGGGAGAGATATCAGCAACACTTCTCATTTTGTTACACACACACACACACCACTGACAAAAGACATATGAAAATACAAGTGAGAAGGTGCATATTTTCAAGACAGGAAGAAAGACTCATTGAGTACTTAACCTGCTGCTATCCTTATCTTGAAATATTAGCTTAATAGACTGTGAGAAAATGATTTTTTATTATTGTTTAAGCTAGCCAGAGCTCATGATAGTCTGAATGATACAGTAGCTGATTATAATAGGAACTAAAGTAAAGAAGATTGCATTATTGCAAGCAGTATGAAATACCTATGAATAAGTTAAAAATCTGTATATTTGTGTGGCAAATGTAAAAATTTAAACAAAACTATAAAGTAAATATACTATATATGTAAGGATTCCTGGCACATCACATAGTGAACTCAACATGGTACCGGGTGAGATAAGAATTCTTGGCATGTAGCAGTCACATGGTAAAGCCAACATGGCTCCCCCAGAACAAGTGAGAAAGCTATTTTTAAATCACCTTTCAAAGAGTATGGTTGGTGCTCAGATTACATAGATGAATGAGGAAATCTATTTATCTGCTCAAGTAATGGACAGTTCTGAACTGGTGACTTAAACCAGGGGTTGGCTTTTCCTCATCTAAAATTGTTCCAAGTCGGACAGTTGAAAATTAGTATACCATCAGTGTCTCAGACTTTTCTGTCCTCCTGCTTCGTCTGATTTGTTGCCATTGGTTACAAGATGGCCACTGCATCTCCATCATAGCAGGAGGAGGTCTGGGCAAAACTTTTGAGAGCACAGGCCTTTTAAAGTCTGATCCAGCAGCTTTCCTATGCATCTTATAAACTGCCCCTCTGAGTAGGGGAGGCCAGGAAACGTTACTCACTGGACACATTACTAACCTGCCAAGAGATTTCTCTACAGTTAAGGCAACAGCCCACTAATGTGTGGCTAGTAGCCATAAAATAATTCAAATTAAGTCAAATAATTTATCTTTTCCCTCTTAAAATTACTTAGTTCTAAATATTAGTTTAGTCTGTGTTTTAATAGACTGTTCTAAGATGCAGTTATCTTAATGAGTTTGAGACTGTTCAGGATATAATCTAGTGTGCCCAGTGGCTGCATAATGCTGCCATCACTTCCAAGGGAGGCAAATGAATCATTTTGTCAGGTCTTTACCAATCTGTTGGTTTAGACATACATGTGTGAAAATGGGAACAATAAAATTGTAATATGATTTTTGCTGATCATACAGTGAAACCTAATCTTATTTTGTACAAACCAAATTGTGTAGGAGAAGTTCTTAAGACAGAATGTGATTGACCACTATAGCTTCAATAGCTAAGAAAGTGCTCCAATAAATTTGGCAAGAAATGAGAACAACATACTACTCAAACATTGCAGTTCTTACCTGTCATTTTAGGAAATTTATGCTGATATCTTTATTTTATTTAAGTGCTTTTAATGTTAAAAAGTGTTTCTTAGTATTTAAATGGATTTATTTGAAAAAATTATGCAATATATTTTGATCATTTTGCCTCCCAGACTCTTAAGATCTTTCCCACATCCTCACCATCCACTTGTGTTCCCTTTTCTTCCCCTCTTTTTTAAAAAAATGGCAAACAAAACAGACAAATCAGATTATTTAAAAAAACAAACAAACAAACAAACAAGAAACACATACACAAATGCCCATAGAAACAACACAAAATCAGAAACAAATGGATTCATTCTGTTGTGTGCTTGCGGACTTTTTATCTCAACTGAATGCTGACAGACTGAGCATGAGCCACTTACTTGACTTGGGTTCATATACCTTAGCACATATATCTGAAGAGGTGTAGCCGACATGTAAAACTGACTTGTAAACTAAAAAGTAACTTTATCACTATATATGCGTTATGCCAAATAATGGGTTTCATGAGGACTTTTTCATGCATGTGTGTCTTGTACTTTGATTGTGCTCATTCCCACCACCCTTTTCCACCGGCCTCTTCCACTGGCTTCCTTTCTCTTCACTAATAGTCTTCTCTCTCGTCACAAACAGATCCCTTTTACTTTCATGCTTGCCAATACATGTGAGGCCAGTGCCAGAGGGGGAGAGATGGCATTAGATGCCCTTGGCGCTGGAGTTTACAAATCGTTCTGAGCCTCTTAACATGGTTGCTTTGAATAGAACTTGAGTCCAGTGGGAGCAGTACATACTCTTTAAATGCAGAGTCAGTTCTCTGACAAGCTGATCAATAATTCCTGTTTAACTAAATAAAGACTTTCAGAGGCTGGGGATAAAAAAAAAAAAATGCGGGGCTGGAGAGATGGCTCAGCGGTTAAGAGCACTGGCCGTTCTTCCAGAAGACCCGGGTTCGATTCCCAGCACCCACATGGCAGCTAACAACTGTCTGTAGTTCCAGTTCCAGGCAAAACACCAAGGCAAATAAATAAATAATAAATAAATAAAGTTTTTTTAAAAAAAAAAAAAAAAAATGCAGAGTCATCTCTTTGTCCCCCAGAATTTTCTTATGAATGCTCTCCCTCTGGAGATCTTTAATACTAGCATTATAAGGAGTTTTCCATGCTTTGGATACCTAGAAATTTTCATAACAAAAATCATGAAGATAGCGATAAATTATTTAGCAGATATGTCTTCTTAATATTCATTTTAGATTGTTGTTGACTGAGGAACAGCAGCCACTTCCACATTGGCCTTCTTATCCCAAGCTAGCAGCAGAAACTAACCAACTCTGTACAGGTTTAGGGAACAGATGGTTTTTCTTTGGTTTTATTATTTTTTTTAATTTATTCATTCAGCAAGTACTTTTTTTTAGCATCTTCTTGGATCTTGGCTTACAGAACGCAGGGAACAGCATTGTCAGTGATTACAAATTACATGACTGGGGAAAGGTCAGTTCATTGTTCTTTAAAAGAAATGAAAAGGGGTGGGCAGATGTCTCAGCTACTAAAATGCCTACCATATAAGCATGAGTTCACATCCCTAGCACCCCTGTAAAACTGTGGATGTAACATTGCTTGCCTGTAACACTCATGCCCAGTGAGGTCAAAGATAGGCAGCAGGCAGTAGCCAACCAGCTCCATCTGCACTTGAGAGACTTGCCTCCAGAAAGGAAGGCAGAGTGAGAAAGACAACCCCTGTCACACAAGCACACACACACACACACACACACACACACACTCACATTTGTACACATGAAACATACATTCATTTGTATTTACACCCATATAAAATATGTAAAAGAAATTAATAAACAAATAGAAAAGTTGCTGAGAGCTGATCTAGAACATAGTCATAGTGTTCTAGGGCACAGGTTACAGATCTGCCTGAAATAATAGCATGTTCCACTTTTGTTTTTAAAGAAAATACATTTCACGTTCTAATTTTAGATTCAATGCATGGGCATTTCACTAAAAACAATTTTATATCTTTTTTATTGATGGAAATATTAATAATACAAAAGTGCATGTGTCAGTTCTAATGCGACCTGAATGAAGCATTAGCAAGGCTTACAATGCCAGCCTTAGGGAACCTTGGTCACAGAGGTGAGGTGCAATCCAGTCATGATGTACATCTCCTCCTTTGTTTATTTCACATTCACTAGGACATGTCAGAGTGTCTGTTGTCTGTACTCTCTTCTCTCACGAGTCAGGACCACAAATAAGGCAGGCCCTTATCACCTTATTTCTTTATCACTGTTTTCTGAGAGATCTTTCATCTTCCTTCTGACACAGTTATAGACTTATCTTCTTTTTAAAAAAATGAAGAAAGGAAGAAAAGTGATGTTATTTTCTCCCAACTCTGCTCCATGCCTTCTGTAGTTGATAAGAATACTTGGAAATAGACTGCAGCTCTCCCAAACCCTCTGGGTCTGCATCCGACCTTCACAGAGTGCCGGTGTCAGTTTCCAACCAGCACATGCTCACAGTGTTCTGCCTTTGCCTGCTGTGTGCTGCCAGTGGAATTTTCTTTTCATAGCA
Source organism: Sigmodon hispidus (assembly GCA_004025045.1). Taxonomy (NCBI): domain Eukaryota; kingdom Metazoa; phylum Chordata; class Mammalia; order Rodentia; family Cricetidae; genus Sigmodon; species Sigmodon hispidus. The sequence goes on from PVIH01016052.1 coordinate 27,740, forward strand.
GCCATCACGAAGGCCAGCCTCACAACCTGAATGTGACCCTTTGACAGATGCCTCCCAGGTTCTCCCTGACAAGTTAGTTTTCTGTGGTAAGCACTCTCATATTGCATTGATTTTTACCTCTCAGGTGTGAAAAATAAACCATATTACATGATCTATTGTCTTCCTCTTTTGAATTGCTTTTCTTTCAGTTTTTCTTCTGTAGTGTGCAGTGATTTTGAAGCATCTCTGAAACTTAGAAGCTTCTTTTTTACTGGTTCTTATCTTGAACAGGTTCTGTTTCTACTTTCCTTGTATGGACTGTGTACCAGTATTGCCTAAAAACCTGTGTACAGGGGGACACAGCAGAGCATCCTCAGTAATATTGAGGTGCAGTGAACAGATGTTCTGTGGAGGTGGGCCTTGGCTTTGCTCTTCTTTTATCATCCACTAATGTAGCCTTATTGGGCAGATCAACTGAACTGAACTGAAGCAGAGAACTTAGAATTATTTCTGATGTGTATGGAAATCATCCAAATATTTCCTGATGGATATTGCTACAACAATTTTTTTTAATTACACAAGACAAACTCAGTGTTGTAAATAAATATACCTTGTGGTAAAAAGCTTGCCTGATATATGCAGTGCCTTAGCTTTAATCCCCAGTACAAAATAAGTAAATAAACAAACCAATCCTTAAAGTGTCTGTCTGGTTGTTAAATGTGTGTATTGAGTTCAGGGTAACACTAAAGTTACACTGAATATCAGCAATGTGCTGATGTCTGTGTATATAATTATATTACATTGTGTTGAGGTGAGTATTCTGTTAATATAAATTAGATACTACTGGTTAGTACTTTTCTATATATCTAAATAGTAACACTGAGATAGCATTAGTTTTAGTTTATAAAAATTCCTTAGTCATGTTTTTATGTTCGACTCATCCTCATGCCATTCTTCCTAAATCTAGAACATTCCAAATATCATTTTCTTTTTTTCATATTTATTTGTTTCTTATTTTATGTGAATTAGTGTTTTGCCTGCATGTATAACTGTGTAAGGGTGTCAGATCTTGGAATCACAGACAGTTGTTAGCTGCCATGTGGTTGCTGGGAATTGAACTCAGATCCTCTGGAAGAATAGTCAGTGCTCTTAACTGCTGAGCCATGTCTCCAACCCCCAAATATCATTTTCTAACACAAACTTATTCTTTTACATGGTTATGAAGATAACGTTAGTAGCATATCATATAATGTTCTGTGCTTTTAAAACCTAGCTGACTTATTTGATCATAAAATCAAACTAAAGAACAGCGAATTTTTGTTTCTTAGCTCCAGTCTCTCAGTGTACATTTGAATAAAAGAATTAGCAGTGGAGAGATGACTTAGCAGTCAAGAGTGTTTGCTTACTTTTCATGGGACCCAACTCCAGTTTCCTCACAGTCACTGTAACTACAAGGAGGAGAGGGGAAGGGATGCTCTCTTCTAGCCTATATAAACACACACACACACACACACATACACACACACACATACACACACACACACACACACACACACACACACACGTGCATACATGGGCACACAAGGACACACAATTTTTTTCAGAAAATATTATGCATGAAGGAAGTCAGCATTATGTGTAATTCACAGGCCATTTCCATGCCTTGGAAGTTGTATGGGGAAGTTCTGTGTTTCTGTGGCTTATGTGAACAAAGCTCCACATCTGAGCATCTCTGAGGACTTGAGCCAGCACTGAGAGAAGGGACTACAAGCTCCCATTGTGGCTTTTGGACAGTTACCTAATCTCGATGTTTCCTCATTGACATCATTGAGATAAGCACTGTTCATACCTCACAGGAGTATTGTAAGACTAATGTTTGTGAAGTGTTGTCAGGATCAGAGTGAAAAGAATTAATTTGTAAGCATGGGTTAGTATTATAACTATTAGTAGTAATGGCGATGGTTGTTTAATGTAAATTTTCTTCTAAGTATAGTGTCATATTTTCAAAGGACAACCTCTTTCTTTATGGCCAGATGTGGATACAATTAACCCTTTGCCCTTTATTTTGAAGACACAATTAGCCAATTATGTATGCAATTAGATGTGTATGCAGTTTTTGCCTGAATGACTAATTACAGCCTTGGTAAGAGTCCTTTTGAAACTGATGGCCTTTTGAATCTTGACTGTCTCTGTGTCTGTAGTAAGCAGTTTATGCAGAGCATCTTTTGGGGCCACAGTGGCTTCTGAATATTGAGGAACTGCTTTTGTGGTCACTGGGAGAAAGAGTTTCACAGTCTTGAAGCCCTAGCTTTGTATTTTGCCATCAAGCCTAAAAGGCCTCTGACATGGTTCCAGTTTCAAAAGTCTTATTGATTTTTTTCCTTTAATCTCAACATTCAGCTGATATTTCCACAGATTGCATTTTGTGAAAGGGGGTTTTCTTCTGTACCTTTGTTTTCCTCCCTTGAAACCATCATTTTTGTCCTTAATTCAAGCATGTCCTCTCACACTCTCTACTTACTAAAGAGTAAGGGACACATTAGCATTGATACTTTTTTCCATATATAGCCTGGTAACATGTTTATGAAGAACTTTTTTTTTGTTTGTTTATTTTTGGTTTTATTCTTTATGTAACAGACCTAGATGTCCTGGAACTCTTTCTGTAGACCAGGCTGGCCTCAAACTCACAAAGATCCATCTCTGCCACTACCACCCAGCCTTACAGGTAACTTTAACTGCTGTAATGTAACTTATGTAAGAGTACAAAGAAAACCCATGTCTGATTCGACTTTTAAGTCCCACTTCATGAGGAGGAACTCATACCCATAACCACACTGCTGGGGTAACCAAGAACCAGAGACTAGATAGCCCAGAGACCTAGACTAAAACCAAACACCATGGTCCTTTTTTGAAAAATCAATAAAATGATTTCTAATGATATTCTGCTATACTAATATATCAGTGCCTTATCCAGCCATCATCAGAGAGGGTTCCTTCAACAGCAGATGGGAACAGATGCAGAGACACACAGATAGACCACACAGATAGACCACACATTATGGAGAGGGAGAGAGAGAAAGAGAGAGAGAGTCTAAATTGGCAGTCTCCATCAAATCTCTCTCCTCAGAGTTTAGGGAATCCAGCAGAAGTGGGCAGAAAGAGTGTAGGAGCCTGAGGTGATGGAGGATGGCAGGAGAACAAGGCCCTCTGAATCCACTAAGTCAGTGACCACAGCTCACAGAGACTGAGCAGCAAGCACAGGGTCTGTGTGGTTTATATGGACTCTGCCTGTGTATTGTGGCTATGAGCTGCGTGTTTCATGGGACTCCTGACTGTGATGGGTCTCTGGCTCAGTTGGCTGCTCTTGTGCCTCTCCTTCTCTTGGCTTTCTGTGCCCAGCATCGATAGGATAACTTTTGGTTCATCTTACTAGGGTTGGCTTTGTCATGTTTGGTTATTATTTCTTATAAACCTATTCTTTTCAGACAGAAAGGGAATGGAAAATGCAGAGGGGCATTTGGGAGGAACTGGGCGGAGTACAGGGAGGGAAAATGATAATCAGGATATATTATATGAGGAAAAAAATCTATTTTCAACAAAAGAAAAATAAAACAGAAAATGTGAAGGGACCCAGAAGATATTAGGCCCATTGTATCCACCAATATGCTAAGGAGCAGAGGGAATTCATAGATTGTGTTCACCAAGAGTCTAAGGAGCAAGGAAGGTACATCAATCGTATTGATTTTTAGTGGTGTCCTTCTGCAGACATTACTTTCTTTTTATTTAATCATTTATTTATTTGCTGTTTCTGGCCCTAGCTGTCTTGGATCTCACTCTGCCGTGTGCTTTGAGCTCAGTGGTCCTCCTGTCCTCGCCTCTGTAGACTGCAGTGAGTGAGTTCAGTCCACAGTGTTGGAGAATTGCCTTGGAAGGGGTGATCACATTGATAAAGAATATAAGAAAATGCTTCTGAGAACAAATTTCTTTTCCAATAGTAACTAACACTAGTAATCTGATAGAAAAGGAAAAGTTAGGAAGAACTCGCCAACATTTTTATATGTGCAAAACCATAAAGCTACCAACACATGAGCAAGGTCAGAAAAGTAGTTCATTTAGGTAGAGTTTTAGTTACCTTGTAAAGGAAGTTCTAAGAGATAGGACTAAAATATCATCTTTGAGCCACATTGCAGAAGACCCTGGGAAATAGGTAGAAATTTTTATATTTTATTCAGCTATCAGTGTGAAGCTGTTGTATGGTTTTGATAGGGAAACACTAACACCCTGAGCCATGTTGTGAAGTTGAACAGGCCCCAGACAAACAACACAGCAAAGACTACAGGACAGGAGATGTGTTTAATGATACTCCCAAAATTAAGATATCTCTGCCTGGGAAGGGAAAGGCAAAGGATTACACCCTCGGGAATACTGGGCTGTTAGTATTTCTTAGTATTGGCAACAGTCCTATAGAAATGGAAGACAAATGACGCTCAGTCAAGATGGCTAGGAAGCACCGTGGGTATAGCAGAGTGGTAGAGCATGCGCCCGGTGTGTGAGGTGCTCTGTATTCCATCCCAGCACTGAATATAGGAAGCAGTAGCCAAGAAGAAAAAGGTAATAGTTTTAATTGAAATAGGGATGGTGTCAAGAAGGTCACAGACATAAAAGGCCTACCTGTCCCTTATGAACTATTTCACAGTGGCACATTTAAACAAATTCACCAAGGTGGCAAGATAGAAAACACAGTTCTTGAAACTGAGAACATTTGTGTTATGAAAAGTCATGCACATTTGAAAACTGCAAAAAATGCAACTGTGTATATGCTTAAAATAGTTTTAGATAATGGAAGAGCAGCAATGACAAATTTTTGAACATACTACTCGATTAAGAAGATAACTGCTATGAGTTCCACATAATTTTTGAATTCAATAATAAAATATTTATTAGTGCCTTTCAAAATAACTTTATCCAGGCTTGGTGACTCATGCTTTTATCCCAGCACTCAGGAGGTAAATGGATCTCTGTGAGTTCGTGGCCAGCTAGGTCTACACAGAGAGCTCCTGTCTCAAAAATCCTAAATAAATAATAAAATCAACTTTTAGTATTTATTAATAGTCTCTCTGTTCTTTTTCTATAATAACTGATTTTAGGAAAATTTGTTAAGCTAAAATGTACACATGACTAATCTGTATTTTAATTTGCTATCTCTAGAAGAAACTGACTGAGGTAAGATTAATGTTTTTAAGAGACCGCATTGTGGCAAGTTTAGTACATTGCAAAAAAATTGATAGTTGGTTTGAAGTGTGTTTTCACTTAGGAAGTCTCCAATTCCTACATCAGTCTTGTGTCTAAAGTGAGCACAGTTTGGTTAAAAGTATTAATCATATCAAATAGTGCATTCTATTCAGATGTCTAGAAGTGGGTGACATTCTGGTTCTTTACCACTGTCCCATGAAATGTATGCTAAGGAAATCTCATTCTAAAATGTTTCTTTGTTATTTCAATAGTTGTGTTTAGGCATTGATAATAGAAATAAGGGAAAGGTGTGAAATGTTGGTTGGTTAGAATACTCCCTTGGTTCATACCATCTGCTTTAGAAACCAGAAAATCATTATAAAAATTGTAGTTTTATTATTCAGTCATCAAACATAAAGGAAAAGATGATGAGGAAGCCAAGTTTCCTTTCAAATGTTTTAAGTTGATTATCAGTATTTCTTAAGGATTTTTTTTTAGCTATATACACTTTCACAGTTGAAACATTTACTACCATTTGTATTTAAACTACATTCTCAATTGGTAAAGAACATAAAACAATTTTATTGGTTCCTTTTACCCAGTTCTTACAGTGATATGTCTTTCTTTAGTTGTGATCAGATTCTGTATTACTCTGGTTTCTCAGAGTAAAAGGTTTCCTGTAAAGTGAGGGATAATGCTGAGTGGCCCTGATGAACATTTTTATATCTTATTATAGAGGGGAAGGAGGAGATAACACAATGGAACAGAGTGCTTCAGAACTGTGCCGCATAGCTCTACCTTGTTAGCTTGTCTGCTTTTCACAATACTGGCGAGAAGGGATTTCCTCACTACAGTCTCACAGATGAGGAAGTTGGGGTTTGAGGATTAAGTAACCAAGGTGCTGAAGCACAGAAGAGCTTTTCTAAGGTCTCATAGTTGAGGATATTTAAACTTCTATATTTATATTTCCTTTCCTACCACTCAGCGCAGTGCACTGCAAAGATATTTGCAGGATGTAAGCATAGAGGGTCACACAGAATAAAACATGATGCATGTTAAAGAGGTAGACTATAAACTGTGGTCCCGGTGGGTTGTGGGAAGTATACCGTTTGACGCTCTTTGACCCGACTCATGACAATCATTTTTTCAGCAGTAGTGAATGCCTACTGTATGACTGGAATTCTGCTTCATCCTGATATGCAGTGGAGTGCAGAGGTCCTATGCTTTGTTGACTTCACCTTTTAGTAGGAAAGACAAACCAAAAGCTAAAGATGAAGATGGCTGAGTGAATATGGTGACATCAGACAATGGAAAGTACAGCAAAGGACATAACTTGGTATGAAGTAGAGATGGTTGGCTACAGTGAAGAGCTAGGAGCCATGCTGAGATGCTATAGACAGGAGAAGATCTCCATGGCCTGTAAGCTTGGCTTTTAGGAGCTAGGAGAACTTACATTCAGACTGGCAAAGATTCAAAAGCCTGAAAACATTAATGTTTGATGATATTCTAGAGGCAGAAAAACATTATAAGTTCATTCAGCTCTTCCAGAGAACAAATTTAATGTGAAGACACAGATTTTGATGTAAATCTTAGAGGAGCTATTCTTAAAGTCTAAAAAACTCATTTGTAAGGTGTTTGAGATAAATTTTGTCTGACTTTAATAGACAAAAAGGTAGATTTCCCCCATATGTTATAAAGATTGACAATTAATCATGAAAGTCTTACATCATTCTTTCTAATATATCCAATAATTGATATATCTGGGTAATCTGTTACATGACATCATCCATTTTAAAAATACATGAACAAGTTATTTCTCAATCAGAAATTTTATATCATTCTTTTACTTGAACTTAATTTCCATCCACTTTTTTCTAAAGAATTGTATTTTTTTATCTTGAAAGTCTCTTACTGGTCACTGTCAGAATACCTTTGTGTGAGGAACTTATAAAGAACAGAAAATGACTTCTGGCTCTTCTGGGAAGCTGGGTGGGAGGTCTGATCTCAAGAGACTGATACCCAAAGAGGGCATTCTTGCTGTGTCACTATCAAAAAGAACCAGACAAGAAAACACACAAGTAAGCCAGCTACTGAGGGTCTCTCTTGTTTGTAGCAAACTGATGAAAACTACTCCCAACATGATAGCATTAAATTCACTCTACCTAGATGACCAAGGACACCATGGTTTAAATGCTTTCACAATGGACTTTAGATTTTCCAGACATCACTGACAGGCATGTACCACAGGAACTTTTATGTTTTTTATTAACAAAAGAAAAATGATGGAACGTAATCTTCTCAAGCATCACATTTGCCATGACCCTAATGTTCAGTGTTAGAAATTTTTTTATTTCACATTATAATTATTCATAATATGTAATTGATCAAAACAGTGTAAGTACTTTCTAATTCAAGTATATGTAGCAGAATCTACAGCATTCCTTTTAAACTCTTCTAAATATCTTAGGTATATTAAATAATTTTGAACAAATGTGAATTCATGATTAAATATTTTGACAGAAGATAAAAACTATTTCTTTTACTAGTATGACTAAAAAATATAAGGGCCATTATATATCCCCATTACCTGAACAAATAGCACTGCCATAAGTAAAAGTGAACTCTGCCCAGCTAACCTCCATTTTTTCTCTCGTACTGAATCTGTTCTGAGTATTTCATATGAATGAAATCACATAATACACAGTACTGGCTTTTTTTCCCCTGAGGCACATGTCTTTAAGTTGCCCAGGCTGAAAGAGCACTTCATTTTCCTTTTATCGTTTTATTACTATATAATATTCTCTTGTGTAGATATGGGACTTTTATTTATCTGCTCATAACTTTGTGAGAATTTAGATTATTTCTGCTTTGGGCTCTTTGAATAATATTCCCATCAACAGTTGCATGACTGTTTAGGTTCATTTGTTAGGAGTGAGCTAGTGGATTCGGTGTAGCTCCGTGATTAACCCTTTGAGAAATGGTCAGACTTGTTTTCCAAAGTAGCCACACCATTCATGTTTCTGCTAGCAGTTCAGGAGACTAGTGATTTCTCCACTTCCTGGTCAAGAGTTGTTATTTTCTGGCATTTTAATTGCTCTGAGGTGTGAGGTCATATCTTACCATGGTTTTCATTTGCTTTGCTGATGACTAGTAACCTACATTTGCTTGCTTTTTTTTTTTTTTTTTTTAAAGGGCTTGGAAAAAGTATCTACTCAGAGCCTTGCTTTATCAGATAGATTATCTATGGATTATTGAGTAAGGTTTTTAAAGATACAGATATCAGTTAGGGAGATGCCTCAGTAGTTAAGAACACTTGCTGCATTTGGGAAGGACCATAAGTCCCAAGCACACACATGCAAACACTGCCACACACAAAACAAAAATCTTTAAAAATACATATAGACGTAATTCTTTTACCAAATACATGACTCTAAAATATTTTCTTTCTTTTTTTTTTTTTTTTGCTTTCTTTTTATTAACTTTTTTTTTTATTATGAATAAAGAAGGCACATTTTCTATCCGTGTATATCCTTATTCAAGGTCCCTTCCCCCTCCCACCACATCAGGTCACTCTCTCTTCTCCACATCTCCCCATCTCCTCCCCAGCAAGGGCAGGAGGTCCTTGGTCCCAAGATCCTAATATTGCTCAGTTCAGCCTCCACTCCTGGCAGATCAGTTTTCTTCCCCCAACATCGAGACTGAGTCAGGTGTTCCTCTAGAGGGAGTGGGATCCAAGGTCCCAGTCCAAGGTGTTTCAGATCCCAAGCTGTTCAGTGTTTGTGGTTTGCAGCTTGGGCATGCTTTGTTTTTTACTTTTTTGTTGAGAGTCCACTAATGAGTGAGTACATCCCCTGCTTATTTTTCTGGGTTTGTGATACCTCACTCAGGAGGATATTCTCCAAATCCATCCATTTGCCTGCAAATTTTAGGATATCATTTTTTCTTACTGCTGAGTAGTACTCCACTAAATATTTTTATCTATTGTGTATACTGCCTCTCCACTTTCTTGGTAGTATCCTTATTAAACACTTTACAATTTTGAGGAAATTTCCTTTTCGAAACATTTTTATTGTTTTATGTGTGTAGGTGTTCTTCCTCCATGTATCTCTGTATACTACTTGTGTACCTGGTGCTGGCTTTGGAGGCCAGAAGAGGGTGTCAAATCCTCAGGAACTGGAGTTACAAAAAGTTGCGAGCTGCTCTGTAAGTGCTGGTAATTGAACCTGAGTCCTTTGGGAGAGCAGCCTGTGCTTTTGCCTGCTGAGCCAGCTCCGCATCTGCTTTGACAAAAATGTCTTAATTCTTTTGTTGGTTTGGTTTATACTGGGGTGTTAGAGCTAACGCTGCATTGTGAACCTGGAGGTTATGATGCTTTACTTCTGCATTTTTTTCTAATAGTTTTATAGTTCAGTTTTTATAGGCCTTTAATTCATTTTGACCTAGATTTTGTAAGGGATGTGATACAGGACTCCACTTTTTTATCCATATGAGTGAAAACCTGTTCCAGCATTAAGTGTTAAAAAAAACTTCTTCCTCATTGTACAGTACACTCTTATGAATAACCATGTGACTATTGACACATGTTCCAGACTTTGAATTTCATTCCATTGAGCTGATCCTTGCCTCTATGTCAGCCGACATTCTTAGAGCTATTGTGATTTTGAAATTAGAAGTCTTAACTATATTTTTCTTTTTCACAGTTGTTTTGGTGACTCTTGGTCCCTGGCAATTCCATAAGTATTTAGAATCTGTCACAAGAAAGCCACTGTGATTTTTGATAGGAATAGCATTGATTCTGAAGCTCAGTTTAAGGAGCTCATCTTTACAGTTTCACATTTGATTCATGAATGTGGGATGGTTTTACATTTTCTCAGGTTTCTAATATCTTTTAAAATCCTTTATAATTTTCAGAATCTATTTTTTAAATTTTCTTTTTAAGTTTATTTTACCTTACATATATTAATTTTAAAAAGCATACATTATGACATAATTTGATATACATGTAATATAAGTTTTGCAAAATAACTGTAAACAGTGAAGCATAAGTTACCTGCTCAACTTACCTTGTTGATATATGTTTATGTAGCCTGCATAATACTAGACCATTCAAACAGTGCTAAAACCTGGAGATAGAAAAGATAGCCTGTCTTAAACTCACACTCCTGATGTCCCCCAAAATATCAATACTTTTTTCATAACACATAATGTAAGTTTTGTGCTTCTAGTAACATTTTTCTAAGTATTTGAAATTGATTTTGATGGTATTATAAATGCAATTTTATCTTTCACTTATGAGTTATTAGAAACAATGTAATACACCCATGTGTCACTTGACAACAGGTATGTGTTCTTTAAGCTGCATCAATAAGTGCTTTGAACATCAAGTATACTCCATAAGCTTAGCTGACCCAAACCACTGCATACCTAAACAATAAGTATATCTACAAACTTGCCCAGTGTACTACTGTGCTGAATACTGTTGGGAGTTATAGCGTTGTGTACATCAACATATCTAAACATCAAAAAGGCACATCGAAATGATTCTACCCAAGTTTTAAAATTACATACCTGTATAGGTGCTCACTATGAGTGGTGATCTCAGAACTGGAAGCTTCCCTGTGTGAGCTGGGGAGTAACACCAGTGCCTAACTTCCTGCTATAGGCTATAGCCACTGTGCACTTAGACTGTGATAAATGGATTCAAGTATTTTTCACCAGTGACAAGTTAAACTTCACTTACTAAAACTTTTTCTTTATAAACCTTCATTTTAATTCTTTTGTAATAACAAACACATTGTTTAGCTTTCTTAGTCACTATTGTACTGCTATGAAGAAAAACCAATACAAAAGAAACCCTGTCTGAAGGAGAATGAAAAGCAAGGATGACTTTTTACTTCCACACATCCTTCCTATATGGCACACACACTCCCTCACTCACATGAATTCACATGCATATGTGTGCTCACACATACACAACACACCAATAATGGGTTTATTGTAAGCCTAGATTTTCTGAGCTGACCATGCAAGGTAATCACGTGGCTTTTGTTATGCTGAGCTAGTGTACCATATTAATTTTCCCTAACAGAGTTGGCCCAGAACTTACTATAATTCTTTAAAAGTATCTTTTATGTGTTCTGACAGTCACTCTCTTTTTAAAGACAGTGAACTTTTTGATTACTGGAATTAAAGGAACACCACCAACTGAGAACATTTTTGCATAGGGGAAGATGTTTACTGTGTTTTTCCTCTTAAGTGATTATTTACTCAGAATTTTAAGGTTGTTTTAACTTGAAATTTATTTTACTTTTGCTGTTTGATTCCAACTATTTTTAAAACGTTTAAGCAATCACAATGATATTCCTATCTTGATCTTTACGACTCTTACCAATTATTGTTTGGATTTTTAATTCAGAGCAGTTAAGTAGCAAGTTATATATATACACACAGGGTCCCCCATGCAGTCAGCTGTGCTCCTCAAGAGTGAGAGCACCACTTTCCTTCGTGCTGATCTGAGCATAAATAGTGATGATGTTACTTCCTCTTTTTTCATCGTCAAGGTCCATCCAGAAGCTTGCAACTCCACAGTGTTCCGGAAATGTTCTCATTCCCTTTTCTAGCCTTTGATATCATCTCTAAGCACAGAGAGTGCAAGAATCATGTTAAATGTGAAGTGAGCCCAGGGCTTGTGTTTGAACCTATTAAAGAGACAGCACCTTTCCCTTCCTAAGAACAGATTGCATCCTAAGTCCTAGCCATCTGGCACTTTCTTGCCCATGTCCCACAGTGCTATAGGCTAGAAAATGTGGGCAGTACAGTGTAGTCTGTGCCAGTTGCTGGACAGTTAACCACAAAGGGCTTGCTCTAGGAAGGATCATCTTCCTGAACAAAGAGCAGTGTGCTGTTGTTTTAAGTTGGTAAATTTAACTGAATAAATTTGATGAAGGTAAAGCAGTTATTTTAAAAATACATTATTCAGGGATCACAGCGGTGCTTTTAGGGATTAAAACAGTCTAAACAGTATGTAATTTCAGGGTTTCTAAGATCTGCATAGAATTAGCATATCCAGCTGGATATAAAATGATACATAATACAACACCCACCCCAACCCCTAACCCCCCAAAAAAACCTGTCTTCCTCTATACTGCATGTGTCTTCTTTGCTTTAGAGAGAAAGATAAGTATTTTATAACCTCCTGTAGAAGATATTGGCAGTTCTTTACAAACAAGTGCACTGCTAGCCAGTGCTTTCTCCCACAGGTCTCAAAGAGTAAGCATATGGTTCCCAAGTTGACTGTGTAGCTTCTTTGCACTTCAGCATCCCCTGTCTGCTTCAACAGAGATTAAAATGGTACCTACCACACAAAGGAAACGTAATGAGGTATGTTATCTAAGATGACAGGCAAGAAAGTGCCATTCAGTGTGCGCTAATGCTTGCGATCCTGGAAATAAGCCCACCTTACAGCTTGCTCAGGGTAAGGTTAGCAAAACTAGATTCAGTAACAGCTAATATAATTTGCTTCTTAAGAGTGTGTCAGAGCTCTTTTTCTAAATTGCTGAATTTCCAGCTTCATGAGGAGACCATAAATTATTTAGTGTCTTTAAAGAATTTCTGTCATCTGCTCACCTGCAAAGAGCAAGGGACAGAAAACAGAATTCTCTTTTTTTACTCTTAAATGTGGTTTCTATACTTTTCAGACCACTTTTAGAAATTGTAAGTATACACTTTGAGGTCATTTTAGCAGTTGAAACTGTAGAAATTATTTCTAGATGGCAGAAGGAAAATCTGTATTTAGGAAATTCTGAAAGTGCCTACCTATAAACAGATGAAATGCCAAGCCTTTGAAAGCTGTCATCTGGTCAACAAACACCACATACACACCTGGAACAGACAGCCTGTGTGATGCTGCTGCTTCCTGCCGCCCAGGTCCCAGACTCTCTATTCCTCCTTCAGCCCCCCTCATCTCCCCCCATCCATTTTCTAAGGTGAGTCAGTTCCGTCTGGCATGTCCAGTTGAGGTAGGTTCGAGTCCCTCCCCAATACACAACGTTTCTAGTGGAGATACCAGCACCACTAGGTCAGCAATGCAGAAAGAGCTCCTAAAATCTTTTCAGATTTGGTGCCAACCTTTCAAACTGAGTTTGCTATTTTCAAACAATGACATTCATGATTATTTTATATTTAATGTGTTTGTTCGTATTGTTTTCATGATACTATAATTTTTATATCTGTTTATTATATGTATGTAATATCTCTATTGTGTATTTCTTCTTCTGAGAAAATACATCTTAAGTTTTTTAAATCCTATAGAGGTGGTTTTTAAGCCATAACTTCTGAAAAGATGACAAATGCCTGTCATTTTTCTCTTTAGTTAAGTGTTTGTTTCTTACATATTCAAGAACACTATAAAGCTGGGCATGCTTCCATTATAGAAATTCTTTTCATAACTTTGGAGTTCTATTCTCAAGATACACACTCCTCAGCTGTTGCTTCTACAGGTCCCAGTTGCATTGATTAAAAGTTGTTTCCTTGGGGATCCTATCAAGAAGAGTTCAGGTTCTAATGCTCTTAAGCTTGTGGCTCTTTGCTGCTGGTTCATCTAGCTCACCTTCAGAGAACTGAGTGGAAACCAAGAAGACCGGAGTCTCACTAAAGCCCCGTAACTTAGCAGCAGCCATATTCAGGCAGTACTTTCAACTAGAAATCCACAAATGATGGTCTAGTTCTCGATGATTCCATTTCCTCTTCCTGAAAAAATGGAGACCCTGTGGAAAGATAACCATGAGTCTTTATAGATTTGTAGCTTACTATTATTTATCTGAAGTATTTTTCTCATGATAAGATCTGTTTTTCTTTGAGACATTCCAAGTCACTTATAGACTAAAGCTTTGTGACTTTTAAGGTATACAAAATTGTGACCTTCAAACTTTTTCTCATATTGTGGAACATATTAGGTCCATTATTCAATCTACTGTTAGCATTATTGACACCATTGTTTTTATTGGGTAGATTTTACTCAAGAGCAGGAAACACACCTTGTAACAACACACAAAAGAACCCAGCACAAAGTGCCATTGTGGCTGGAAGGGTTAGGGATTGTGAACTTGTGAACTGCCTCAAACAAGATTGACATGGTTTCACTTATGCTTAGATTTTAATTCTCAAGATAGTAAGTTACAAAAACTTTGATTATGATTTTTAGCTCATGGAAAGTATGTTTTAGAAAAGTATGCAATAACTTTACTATAAGCAGGGATGTACCTGTACTGAAGTTCTTGATCCTAACCTTCCCATTTGTACACTCAGGGCTCCTTTACCACTGGCTCCTGATGTCTCTGTTGGAATTGCTTTCCAGATCTCCACCCAGTTGATTATACTTTGACCTAAAAATATTGTCCTATAAAATTTAAAAGATTGTAAACATCCAAATTTCCCTCAACAGCTGGATGATAAACTGTGTCCCATATACACCGTATGAAATATTACTCAACCTTGAAAGGGCTCTTATACAATTTACTACGTGTGTGAATAGATCTTGAAAATATTTTACTAAACTTAATAAGCCACTCACAACAGGACAATTACCTTGTAATACCATTTACATAAGATTCTTAGAATAAACAAATTCATAGGAATAAAAGATAAAGTATAGTCAAGATAACTGTGGGCTCAGAGAAGAAGCATGAGGAGGGAGGGATCTGTTTAATGGGTTCAGTTTCATGTGGGATCATGACAGATTCTAGCAGTGGAAAGTGGTGATGACTGTGTAATGTGTAGGGACTTATGTCTCTCATTTATACACTTAAAAGTAGGTAAGATGGGATGTGGTGATATGTTACATATTTAATAAAACCTAGAAGATCATGAGATCAACCCACAGCCAAACTAAGCAGAGGTAGCTCCAGGAGTTCCAGGGATAATCGAGCAGTAGTAACTCACATAGCTCCAGGAGTTCTGGATCTCTTTGAGTACAAGGTCTAACAGCTGAGCTTCAATGGCACACACCTTTGATCCCATAACTTCAGAGACAGAAATCTTTCTGTGTTTCTGTGAGTTCAAGGCTGATTACCAAATAGAGTAGCTGAGGCCTTTAATCCTAACCTGGATGGGATACAGCTGGGCAAAAAAAGGTATTTAAAGCAGGCTTAGGAAAACAGCAAGCAATTAGAAGCAACCAAGAGTGAAGCTGAGGAAGCTGGAAGACAGCTGGGTGAGATCTGACTGTGGTACTTCCTCTGTCTGATATCTCACCCTTTCCCTGATATCTGGCTCTGAGTTTCTTTTATTACAACCAGAATTAGTGCAACAATGGGAAATTTTATGTTGTGTATATTTGCTACAGTGAGAAAGCAATGCTGACCTGAGTACTTTATGCCATGAAATAATATCAGACTCTTTGGGATTCTGACTGCACACTACAGGAGCGACTCGGCCTCCTTCCATTCTGAATGGCTCCTTCATTCCCACATGAAGTGGAGAAAACACAGCTGTATTTACTTTTCCAACCCCATCTTCTATTTTGAAATATAACCTGTTTAAAAATGAGAACCAAGGTCAAACAACACAGCTTTCTGCTCACCTCTTCAGTTCACCAAACATTGTTTTTTCTAGTAGAGTTCTGGAAGAGGTACAGCAAGTACAGGTCACACTGGCACTCGTGTGTTCAGTGGTGGGATTTATTAGCCTGCCTGCAGAGCGCTTTGACATATTTGCTTCCACATTTGTGTATGTATGAAAATGCAGTGTGGGCCAGCAAGATGCCTAGGTGGGGAAAGGCACTGGCTGCCAAAGCTGAAGACCCAGAGCCCACATGCTAGAAGGAAAGAACTGACTCCCACAAGGTGTCCTATGTGTGTGTGATCATGTTCAGTCATCCCATCACACATAAATACGGACTAAATAAATAAATAAATAAATGGTAATAGATAGGCTAATAAATAAATGTAGAAGCTTTTGCAAAAGAAAACACAGTTTAAATTCACTGACTGTAATGTTTCCCAGTATGTGGACTTGTTCACACATCAAATTCAAATCTCAAACAAAACAGGATTTTTTTATTTCTCATTAATTGCTCTATTTGTTGAAAAATTACTTATTTTCTGAGATTAGATCTGCAGGGCTAATTTATTTTCCAGATTTTATATTTATCTGCAGGGTAATGCTCCTATAATTGTATCTGAATTTTCTCTAAAAATACAACAATTCTCAGTTTGTATTTAAAATGACTCATTTATGTTTTTCATAATAATGAAAACAGTGGCAGAATAAACCTCCGGAATAAGTGAAAACATCAAAACATATTGACTTTGTCCTCAAATAAAAAGACATGGCTTGAACTAATTATATTAATTATTATCTATCACAACATTTAAAATTACTTACTGCTCCTCACTTAAGAATTTCAGATATTCATCCTATCAACACACAGATGAACAAAAGTAATTCATACAAAAGAACAAAAGTAATTATTTAATACTTTTCCATTTACTTTTTGTTGCTTGACTATATTTGTCATTTCTGTTCAACCAATATATAAATTGTGTCTATTCAGTATATAAATTCAAACTAGTATAACTATTTTTTCTGAGCTTTAAAAATAGAAAATATCTGTTTATTTTCTAGTTTATTATACATGCAGACAGTTGAAGTATTTTATTGGTTTACAGAGTGAAAACCATTTGTCGAGTGAGATTTATATTCAGTATGCAGAAATACACAAGATCATATTTCATTGTTGTCCTTTGAAATTATCTGGAAAAAAAGTGTGATGCTGTTGCAATACTGAAGAATTTGAAGAGATATTTAGAATAAAGAAGGCTGTATAAATGGGAAGTTAAGTAGAATCTGGTGTGACTAATAGGGGATATCAGATTCTTCAGACCCGGGTGCACGTAATAAGCTTGAATTTCTGCATAAAAGGCTGAGCTGTTTTGTAACCTTGACTGCGATCAGATGCTGTGGTTCTCTAAGCATGGCCACATGTTGTAGTCAGCATGGTAGATTTAAGCAAGTGTAAAATGCTTAGTTGAACTGTTCACTTAAACTCTTATCTCTGCAGCTGCAGAGTCTGTATTTGTAGGCCTGAGTCCTCCACCCAGATGGCACTTACCCATAGACAGCTAGCTACATAGAAGTTCTTTAAATAAAATACAACATACACTCTCCCCAACAGGTAACCTCTGAAGTTATTTATTTATTGCCTTTTATTGGAAGGCATTGATTAGGTTAACTAGTAGTCATACTCTTAAAAAGTTATCCATAATTTCTATGTAAACATCACCAGTAAAACATTTGTATGAAGTTGTACAGTAGTATAGGAAGTTTTAGGAAAGCAATAAGCTCTCTGTTGAGTTTAAGAGAGTCTAACAGGAGTCTGCACAAAAGAGGTGTGCAAATGTGTGGGGCAAGAGCTTGACAGGAATCTAATGAAATACGAGGACCCTTGTCCATCATGAGTCTGTGTTTCTGTCACGCTTTTGAGAGTGGAAGAGTAGGGCATTTGTTTTCAGAGTAAGTTCTTCTGGAAAGTGTGCTGAGATGATGAGGAACTCTTGAGAACACTGTCTTTTCAGAAATCGGAAAGGAGGAAGTGTGGAGGGGAGAAATGTCAGGGAAGCAACTGATGCTGGCTGTCAGCCACTCACCCCTAACTCACTAAATTCCCTGCCTTCCATGTCTGCTTCTCTAGCTCTGATTTCACTAACAGTGATTCACGTGTCTGTAAGTGCTTATCGCCCATGACCTATTTATATACTTAGGGCTTTGGGCTCCCTTTCTGAGTTCTGAGTTCTTGGCTTCCTCTTATAAAACAAAGTAGAGAGAGAGTGTGGTAGTGACACTCTAATGGGTGATGGGTGTCAAGATCATTTCGTTAAATGCCTAATTAGCTTAAAAGGAAAAACAATTCAAAGATGCCTCCTAATGGGCAGAGCTGTGACTTGGAAGAGCTGGGACAAGGTGAACCCGCAAATTCAGTGAGCAGTTAGCTTTGGACCAGAGTGAAGATGCAATTCCAGATATGCTTCTGGGCACACCTGGGGGAGGTAATCCTTGCTGATAGTTCCATTTTATCAGAGGGGAGAAGCCTGCTCCAGCTACCCAAGAATGAGAAGGTGATCTGGGGCCAAGAAAGAGGAGAAACGTGACAACCGTGCTGAGGAGCATGAGGGGGAGGCCCACTAGGGAAATGTGAGATGTCTTCAGGCTAGACATCTTTACTTTTTTTTTTTTTTTCCAGTAACTTTAAACCTGCTTTGAAAAAGAAAAAGAGAATAGTTGGGTCAGCCTTTTTTGCTAAGAGGCAGCATCAAAGCAGGACTCCATTCTGAATGCCTTTCCCCTTGCCTAACTCCTTTCTGGAAAAGCATCTCTCTCCTCTGCCCACAACACCCCAACTCAAGCTAGCTTGCATAGATGCGTTTTCAGCTTCAGACAGGCCACTCTTCCGAGATGCATGGAGCAGATTCCAGAAGTGAAGAGCAGCAGCTTCCTTCCCCTTCTCCACTGGTGCACATTCAGCTAGAGTTCCGAGAAGAGGGTGTCAGGTTCTCCTTCTCCTTCCTCCTCCTCTTCTTCTTCCTCTTCTTCTGTTTCAAGCAAGATAGAACAGGCAGGCAACAGGAGCAGGTAGAAGGCAAAAAAGGAAGAAAGACAGAAAAACAGCCAGCCAGATACTGAGAGGAGTCATGAGCTACACTGTGAAGTGAAATGACATCAGAAAACAAGGAAAGGAGAAGAAACAGAGAGACCGCCTCTCCCCAACATCACTTCTTAGAATGAAGAACTCCATCTTCAACTTGCTACTGAGATCAAGTCTGAAGAAAAGGAAGGAGCTCCAGCCCCAGGGAGTTAAGGCTAGGGACACATAGGAAACATGATTTTTGTGGACTATTCTCTCCCACCTAATTTATTTGGTACCTGTGGCAAACTGTTCTAGACTTTTGCCTTATTTCTTTTTCCTAATCACTCAATTAGAACCAAGCCTGCCCTGGAGGCTGGGTTCTTTTTTTTTTTTTTTTTTTTTTTTTTTTTTTTTTTTTTTTTTTTTTTTTTTTTAATTAAAATTTTTTTTTTTTTTTTTTTTTTTTTTTTTTTTTTTTTTTTTTTTTTTTTTT
>PVIH01016053.1:0-47096 GCA_004025045.1 Sigmodon hispidus
GCTGGCCTGCCAAGGGACCCCCAAGAACTCATGGTTGACAACCCTTTGAATCAGCTCTCTACTTTAGCAGGACAGTTGTCCAGCTTGCCACCAGAAAACCAAAACCCTGCCTCCCCTGATGTAGTTCCCTGCCCTGATGAAAAGCCTTTCATGATTCAGCAGCCCTCTGCCCAAGCAGTAGTCTCTGCTGTGTCGGCAAGTATTCCTCAGAGCTCCTCTCCCACAAGCCCAGAGCCTCGGCCATCACATAGTCAGAGGAACTACAGTCCAGTGGCAGGGCCAAGCAGTGAACCAAGTGCCCACACCAGTACCCCCAGCATAGGAAACAGCCAGCCAAGCACTCCAGCTCCAACCCTGCCGGTCCAGGATCCTCAGCTTCTACACCACTGCCAGCACTGTGATATGTACTTTGCAGACAATATCCTTTACACTATTCACATGGGATGCCATGGATATGAAAATCCTTTCCAGTGTAATATATGTGGATGCAAATGTAAAAACAAGTATGATTTTGCCTGTCATTTTGCAAGAGGGCAACATAACCAGCACTGAATACAGTCAACATTGTTCTCACTTGGTTTGGCCTTTTGGGGGTTTTGTAGTTTGGTCTTTAGTTTTGATCATCCCTAATAAGGTATCTGCTAATTTAAAATTTATATATTCTATCCATAAAATAGTAATTTGATAGTGAAAAGGGGTTTTGTTAACTTTTCATAAAAGTTTGGTCAGGGTTATTTATGCATTAGATAGTTAGATTTGTTGGTATCTTTTCATTTAGACATGTAAGAGCTGAAGTACAGTTGGAATCTTACCAGGTGTTCAGTTTCTTACACTTGTCCATAAGGACTCCCAGGGTTACCTGTACTCTTGAGATATATATATTACAGCTAAATATTCTTTCTGCCATATTTTAAAATGGCGCAATAAACTTCTCACAAAACCTTTTACATTTCAGTATTTGTAGAGAAACTGCCTTTAGATTTGCTCTTAATTAAAATGCTATTTTCATTCACTTAAGTTGAATTAGTTTCATTTCAACCAAAAACAATAGTTATTTCAGTGTAATAAATCTTTCTCTTCAAGGGGAAATATAAAACATTTTTTTTCAAATTTAAATTATAAAAATGAAAGTCCTGGGATATATAATTTGGAGCTAAATTGAAAATTGTGTTTGATATTGGAGATGTCTGTTTACTT
Source organism: Sigmodon hispidus (assembly GCA_004025045.1). Taxonomy (NCBI): domain Eukaryota; kingdom Metazoa; phylum Chordata; class Mammalia; order Rodentia; family Cricetidae; genus Sigmodon; species Sigmodon hispidus. The sequence goes on from PVIH01016053.1 coordinate 1,198, forward strand.
AATATCTAGTTTAAGCATACTAGTTTTTCATTTGTTTATACATATATAACTATTATTTTAAGGCCACAGGTAAATATACCAGAGTGCTCCATGCCTTTTTTAATCTGAATCTTTCATTTAAATTCTGCATTCAGCTGTTGTTGGTGTCAGGAAAGACCGACAACCACACTGGTAATCTCATTCTTCCTAGTCTTCGCAGACCAAAGAGGAAGTGGGGCTCATCTATCTTATTAAGATGCTTCAAAACAATTCCCAAAGTTTGCTTTTCTGCCTTCTGCCCATAACTTCCCAAAACGGTGGGCATAAAGCCCAGGCACATGTGATAATGAGGGAGTAGCTATGAAAATGAGAACATGCCCAAACAGATCCTGTTTTTCCCCTGCAGAGTAGGCCATGTAAGGTACTTCCTGTGTGTCTTCACAGACAATGACAGTGGGAGAGTCACCACAGTGGGAAAGGCTAAAGACTGAAAGTTAGTACAAAGCACATTTAAATGTGATATTTAATTTGTTTATAATTAGAGATTCATTTTACATAGGAAGCTGTTATTTTTGTATTGTGTAATAAGCTTACTCTGAAGAGAGCCTTGCAAAACAATAAACTATTGTCACTTACTCTTGGTTTCTGTGTACTTTGCAAAGTTTTCATTTTTAATTTGGTTAATATCTTAAAAACATTCCTAATTGGCTTCTTAAATGTCCTGCAAGCATTTATTAACCAAAAATGGCCTCTTACAGTAAATAGGAGGGAAATATTGATGGTGTCTACCCATTAAGCCCCAAGTGCCCTGTTAATGGATCTGTACCCTACTTCCTAGTGCTTGAAAGCCATCAGGGTACCTGTGCTAACATAACCAGTGTCGGCTCATCTCAACTGCACTGTTAAAGCACAGCACCAAAGACACTTTCTCTTGTGACCCTAACTTTTAATGACTTTGGTCTGTTGCTTAAATCTCTCACTGGTTAGATTAGTTTTAGTGCAACACTTTCTAAATACATAACTGTAGTGCTTATCAGCAGCACTGATAAGAAGACAGGTTGTTTGGAAACTTGTGCTATTTTTAAAGTTTGATTCAACTAAAAGCAATACCCCCAAATAGACAATGAAATTTTCCCTGAAAAAGGAAGTAGCCCAGTGTGGTTCTGCATGCCTGTAGCTCCAGCTGCTTGGGAAGCCAAGGCAGGAAGATTGCTAGAGCACAGGAGTTCTTAGCAGGCTGGGCATCACTGCAAGTCTCAAAAGCCAAACAAGCAGAAAGAGCTCACCTTAAAGCCAGCTTTATCAACTTTACACTCGGGGCCAAAAGTGACATGTGCATTTTGTTTTTCCTAACAACTAATAATGAATGTTTTGAAAGTACATTTCACTTTAAATATGGAAAATACTTTTCATAGTTACAAGCTAGAAGGAAAAAAATCTTAATTTTCTAATACCATAAAGAGCACAGTTGGTCTTCCAAAGGTGTTGATGTATAAAGCTACAAATAAATGCACTAAAATTTTTGAAGCAAATCTACCTTAGGAACTTTTTTGAAATTGTACTTTTAAAGATTTAGGATTTTGCTTAAATATTCTGAGTTAAATTCTGTATTAGGAAAGATGTTAGATTCTTTCCTTAAATACTAAATATGTTCCTCATTTTATTTTTAACCAAATGTTTTATAGAAATGAGTTGAGAAAAGTTTAACATGCACTATTTATAGTACTTTGCCATTAACAGGCAATGTTCTGAAACTAAATTTATTTTTGTTTGGTGAATATAAGTTTAGATTTTTAAAGTTGGTAATTTATCTCCACTAATATTTTTTTAAGCAACTGTGAAGAGATTAACGGAATAATTTTATTTCAGATTTTACTAATGTAGTGTGTAGCTATAATTTCTTGACATTCAAGTGAAGACTAGGCTTTTATTTTGAAAATTTTCCATTGGGTAGTTCCAGTGCTGTTTCCTTTTAGAAATGTGTTTGCCTTTAAATCTGAAGAATTGTTTGACAAAGGGAATATTGCTTAAAAACAAACAAATAGAGGTAACTCTTAAGGTCTGTAAAAGTACTTACCAAATAAAGAATTATTAGAAAAAAATTAAATTCCCTGCTAAAGATGTTTTTGTTAGTCTTAGGGGATAGGTGTATTCTTTCTAGAACTTGCTTTTGTTGATGCCTGGATGTATGGGACATGTTGTCTACACAGAGTGTAAATCTTGCATTACAGTTGTAAGGTACACTATATTGCTTAGGGACCAAGAGTACAGTTTAATGCTGAAGTAACTATATCTAGTATGTAGTTCCTATCGTGAATAATGCTTTGCTTTTGTCATATATGAATAAAAAATAACTTTCTAATGACTTTGGTTTTTTTTTTTTAAACTGGAATCAAATTGATTTTTTTTAGTAACTTGTGATACATAAAATATTAATAAAGAGTTTTATGGCTAGTCGGTTTGGATTTCTCGAATCCACTGTGGAAAGAGTTGAGTTTACCACAAAAGAGCTCTATAGGTCTAAACTCATTTCTAATTGTTATGGTTTGAATAAGAAATGTGCCCTGTGAGCTCTTCTGTTTGAACACTTGGTCCCGAGGCATTTCCATTGTTTCAGAAGGTTTTATAGAGCCTTGAGGATGTAGTACCTATTTGGTGGAAGTGGTCACTAGCACAAGCCTTCAAAGTTTTATCTGCCTCTGATTCAGTCTGGTCTAGAACCCTGCTTCTTCGTCAAGAGTGTGAGAAACAACAGCCAAATCCACATCACTTTATCCTGCTCTATCCTACAGTTTGTGGCACATCAGTGAGGAAGGCTGCCTCTTCTATCATCACACTCAACAAGGAGTTCTTTGAAGGAATTTCTGGCATGTAAAATAGAACTTTGAAAATAGACATTTGGATTGTTTTTTATATTCAGAATGGTCTTTAGCAGTTTACACTATTGGTCTAGAAAACATACAGTTATACAAAATTGCAAAAGTTTACCCAAGTCAGACATTTGATTAGAAATTCAGGAAGTTTAATGTTGCTTTGAAAAATACTTCTGCACAATGGTATCTCTCTCATCACAAAAAGAAGAAAAAACATCTGATAAGTCGGTGATTTGCTGAAAGCACAAATATTTTCTGTTTCCTTGTCTTAGATCTTCCAAAAAGTCTGCTTTGAGCTTGTTAAGTTCTTCTGCTAGACGCTTCAAGTTATTAAGAGGTATTTGCTCATCTAAAATAAAAGATATTCTCAGATTATTCCTATAAGTCAGTCTGAACTGCTACTGCCATCTAATTTTCAGGCAGACTAGATTCTCCAATAAACAATTAGGATGCATTGTAATAATTTATGGACAAGAAATAACATCAGTGTAATTTAGAAAAGTCACCCAAAACAAGAGCCACAGGCAGTTTAATTACTCAGTGTATGAGCAGAAAATCAAACCCAAAATATAATATATTTTTAAGATTTTATTTACTTTTATATATTTGAATGTTTTCCTGCATATATACATGTACACCACTACCATGCCTAATGCTCACAGTGGCCAGAAAAGGGCATAAGATCTTTCATTACTGGATGATTGTGAGCCACCTTGTCAGTGCTGGGAACTGAACACAGGTCTTCTGCAAGAACAGCAAGTGTCCTTAACTTTCTAGCCTCCTAAAAGGATGTTTTAGTTTGATTGGTTGACTTTTTTTTTTTTTTTTTTTGAAACAGATTCTTACTGTGTAGTGCTGGCTGCTCTGGAATTCACTATGTAAATCAAGCTGACCCTAAACTCACATAGCTAGCATGTATGTCTGCCTGTCAAGTGTCAGGATTAAAGGCTTGCAATGCCACACTGGACTATGTTTGAGCCAAGATACCTATTTTACCATCTTTTGCTTTAAAAAATAAAATGACAACTTAGTTTTTTCTTAAATAATCTACTTTTATGTGCATTGGTGTTTTGCCTGCATGTGTGTTTGTGTGAGAGTGTCAGATCTTGGAATTACAGACAGTTGTGACATGTGGATGCTGGGAATTGAACCTGGGTCCTCTAGAAGAGCAGTCAGTGCTCTCTTAACCATGGTGCCATCTCTCCAGCCTTATTTATAATGTATATAGCATTTTGCCTGCCTGTGTGCCTGCAGGCCAGAAGAGGGCACCAGATCTCATTATGGGTGGTTGCAAGCCACAATGTGGTTGCTGGGCATTGAACTCAGTACCTCTGGAAAAAAAAGCAGCCAGTGCCTTTAACTGCTGAGCCATCTCTCCAGCTTGACAATTCTGGTTTTTGAAGCTGATAATATATGTCAACAGTTGTCCCAAGGAACTGTTCTGTGGTGATGGAAATGTTCTACCAGGCACTGCCATATGGTTAGTGTTATTGAGCATCTGAAATTAGCTTTTCTGAGATATAAATGGATCAATTTAAAATGTAATAGTTTAGCTTACATAGTGGCACACTCTTAATCCCAGTACTAGGGAGGCAGAGACAGGTAAATCTGTGCATTCAGGCCAGCCTGGTATCTCAAAAAAAAAAAAAAAAAAGTAAAGGTTTTTAGAATATTCACATATGCACAAGTAGTTTTAGAACATTTCACAACTTAAAAGCAAAACCTGTAACCTCTGACAGTTGCCTTTCTCAACCCCACTTCCTATCCACCACTAATCTTCCTTTTGTGATTTCCACTTCTGGATATTCATATGACCTCTTTCACTTGGGATGTTTTCAGGATTTCCCACATTCTATCCTGGTCAGTATCTAGTCTTATTTATAGCTAGACAACATGCCATTATATGGGCGACCTCATTATATTTATCCATTTACCAAGTGATGGGCAGTTGGGTTGTTTCTACCTTGGCTGTTATGAATAGCTCTGCTATAAACAAGCTTTGTATCAACATTATGTTTTCATTTCTCTCAAACATGTCACCATGGAGCAGAATAGCTGAGCCTCATGGTAATGACATTAGAAGAACTACCTGGCTGTTTCCAAAGCAGCTGGATCACTTTATATTTCTACCAGTAGGATGTGACGGTTCTGATTTGCCCACATCATCAACAAGTCTTGGACCTTCTCATTCTAGCCATATGAATGCCTTTGAAGTGATATATCTATGGTTTTGATCTGAATTTTGCTGTTCACAAAATTTTAACCAGGTCTTCAATTGAATATTGGTCATTTCTCTTGGGAAAAAGATGTCTGTTTAGGTATTTGTTCATTTTAAGATTGGGTTACAGTCAGTGTGTTACTGCCTGATAAAAGAGTTTTTTACATATTTATATATTCAAGTTTCTCATGAAGTATTTGCAGGTATTTTATCCAATATGTGGGCTGTAATCTCATGGCAGAGAAATGTAATTTTTAGTTTTATTTAAGCACACATCTAGAAACTAGTACTGACTCCTCTCCCTTCTGGAAAAGTCTCCACTTTCCCAGTGGGTGGGAATGGTGAGTAATTTGGGCATAAACCAGCTCAAGAGAAATAGCTGAGAAAAAACTAGAATGGCTTCTGCTTTGTTCTAATGTTGCTGCCACTTTTGTTCCAATCCTATGTTAGAAGTTTTGGATTGTAATTCATTAATGAGTGGCAACGGGTTTTCTAAAATGAGAAAATAAAACATTCCATTAAATATGAGGATGTGTTTGTGAAAACTGTTTCCACATGTGCCTGAGTTTATATACTATATCACACACCGTTTATGATGTAAAATCTGTATATGCTCATGGATAAAGCAAATCTAAAATATATGGTATGGCTAACATACTGCCCTTTCCAGTGTCCCCAGCAGTTATGAAGGTAACAGTAAAGGTATAACAGACTGGAATCCCATTTAACTTTGTCACAGTTTGCCCCAAATTTAGCATCTGTTCCATCTTGGGAAAGTTACTTGATTCACTGTGAATCTCGGTTTTTTCTCATTTAGAACATGACACCAGCTTTACACACATGACTGTAAAGAGCAGCACACCAAAGGAGTTAAGTAAATGTTAGCTGTTCTCTTTGAAATCGAATGTTAAACACAGCAAGGAGTTAAATATTCAAGACCTAAAGCAACCATTGAAAAAGCTACAATTACCACATATCTGAAACATTTTTATTTTTAAATATTATTCATATTTAAAATACAGTAACTTTGTTCAAATGCCATGCTTGTCTGACCCCTGACCCTGGAGTACCCTAACCTCTAAGCCATCTCTCCAGTAACCTAATTACTTTTAAAAATAAATCTACTATTACTCTACTTCAGAGGACTGATAGAGATCCATATGATTAACTACCTTTTTGTCTGTCTCCTCGCTAAAATAGTCTCCTTCCATTGATTCCCTGGTATCTAAGAAAAAGTCTAGTGAAAAAAAAAAGTCACTTAATAAAAATGAATAAAATGCCAGTTCCAGGGGATGGTATAGCTATGTAATCAAACAGCAAATGTTAAACTGAAATGCTGATATAAACTCTGGTGACAAGGAAATGAGGTAAGAGAGGCACCTCAGCAGCTAAACAGTACAGAACCAGTCAGCGTACCTTTGGCTTCCTTCATTGTCTGAGAGATGGTTTTTCGGAGTGTCTCATCAGCTTTATGGAGGATGTTAGTAGAACAAATAATTCTGTCTGTTTCCTGTGTAGTATAGACATTGTTATTGGGAATAGTTTATAAAATAAATGACCAAAGTATAGTCTCATTTGAAGGACCAAAAGAAAAGACCACAGTGGCCTTCTTGTTTCTTTTCTCTCACAAAAGATTCAGATGTGTCTAGTTGTAAAGTGGCTGTACTGGTGAGTGTGCAGTAACTGCCTTTCTAGAAGAAAAACCTCCTCCAACCTGTGTGTAGTGGCCTGTGCTTTGATGGTGTAAACACTTCCATCATTGCCCACTTTCAGTCACCTATATAAAGTTCCAGCATTTCTGAACATTTACCATGGGTCTTTGACCAATGGGCACAAGCCCTCAGCAGCTAGCACTGACTGGATGTCAGAAGCCAAAGAACGGCCGGTTCAGTGCCATTCTAACAGACAGTCTTGCACTTTTCTCTTGCTATCTGCTCAAAATGTCTCCCTGAAAAGAAAAAATAGGTTTTTTTCTCATTTGCACTATATCTAACTGGAATATTTACCTTTTGTTCTGTATTGTCCTCAGCACATTTTATGGGATTTTCCAAAGCAGTAATCAACAAATCAGCCACCTCCAGGCTACAGAGAAAGTGAGACAAAGTATAAAGTATAATTAATTTTTGTTTTTTTAAAACTTTTATTTATTTATTTGCCTTGGTGTTTGCCTGGAACTGGAACTACAGACAGTTGTGAGCTGCCATGTGGGTGCTGGGAATTGAACCCCGGTCCTCTGAAAGAGCAGACAGTATTCTTAACCACTGAGCCATCTCTCTAGCCCCCTAATTTTTCTATAAAATGTCTGCTTCTCAAAGAACCTGCATTAATAATACTAGATTGAACTCAGGAGAAAAAAACTGTCATCCAAGGTCCTTACTGAAAGACAATAAACTAAGTGATTTGGAAGCCATCTTCCATTTGTAAAATGTTAAGGGAAGCTCAAAACAAATTACAAGCCATTCCTACCTCATAAAAGGCTAATTTTCTAAGATTCTCTTAACAATAAGCAATCTCTTCCCCTACTACATCTGGACCGTAGGCTTTTAAAACTCTATTTTAGTTCCTAAAGAAAGATGGTGTTTATTTCTGGCTTCTGCTTATTTACTAAGTAAGGATTAACAAATTTCCTCATTAGCCAAGGGTCCCTAGAGAACTCAGGTAGAAGTCATTCATTCAGTAAATATATGTTAAGCATCTTATATGTAAACATAAAGCTACATCTATAAAACAAAGTGCCCAACCACTCTAGTCCTGACAATGGACTTGGAGTGAGACAGATAAACCATTGAGCATAAACATAATACTGGACGGTAGTAAGTGACTAAGTGAAGACCTTAAAGTGATTGTGCTGAGAGACTGGGTAGCCAGATAACCATTGTTCACTCCAGTTAGATGGCTGAGCCATCCAGTTAGTGCAAACTGGACCACAAACACCAGGGTCTGGAAAGAAAAAAACAAGCTCTTTGTGCCCACATAGCATAGGAGGCTGGTTTGGGATGGTGGTGCAATGGTTATAATCATGAGCAGAAGTTGGGTTTCACTCAGAGTACAGGGACCAGAGCTGAAATTATAAGTCAGTGAGTGTACAATGTAACATCTCCACCTTCATCATTTGAAAAGCTCAGGTTCTAGAATGTGACTGCACTGGGTCCTGTGGTTCTGCCACTTACTTCCTGGGCTTATTTCTTGATTTACCTGGGTAAATGGATTTTTATGCAATTTTCATCCTTAAGTGGTGAAACGGCACTGTAAAGTGTCCAGAAACAGCCAATATGTAGTATGTATCAAGCAGTTATTACTTTAGAGCAGCCAGGGAAAGTTCGGTTTGTAATATGGGACTCCCTGACACTGCCCCATTCAGTTGCCCTTTGTCTATTGCATGTGTACAAGTGACCTGACCAAGTTTGCAAGACCTGAGACAAGACTACAAATTATAGTAAGGGCTAAAAATGACTACAGAAAACCACACTCTACTGGCCTGCATCTCTCTGGTGTCAAGGCAGTAAAGATCAACTGATACCATTCTAACAGTATTTAATCAGCTGCTTACTGCCAAGGGAAGAAATATACACAAGAGCTCCAGAAAGGATACAATCAACTGATGATGTACACACACCTATCTGTAACCCTAGGACCTGGGAGGCTGAAGCAGGAGCATGAGTGAGTTTGGGGCCAGGCTGAGACCCTGTTCTGGAAAACTGGTGTAGTAAAAAGTTTCTGGCCCAGAGGTTTGGACCTACTCTCAGCCCTGCTGCTGCTTTACCCCAAATAATCACACAGAGTCTTATATTAATGTCATGCTGATTGACCTATGGCTCAGGCATATTGCTAGCTAGCTCTTTCATCTTAACTCAATCTATTTCCATTAATTTTGTTTAGCCATGTGGCTTGGTAGCTTTTCTCAGAGCAGCATGGTTATCTTCTTTCCTCTGTGTTTGCTGGTGTTTCCTCTGGTATCTCTCTCTGCTGGCATCTCTGCTCTGCTCTTCCTGTTCCCAAAGTTTTTTTAGTCTGGTAGCCTTGCCCACACTTCCTTTCTGCCTTCTGCCAATCAGCATTTTTATTAAACCAGTAAGCAGAACAATTATTTACAATGTACCAGAACATAACCCCACTACAAACTGGAAACCCCACCAGTGGCTTATTTCACAAACTTATAAATAATAGTAATCTAAATACTAGTTTTGTTTTGTTTGGGGTATGTGAAATTTATAAACTATATAGAAACTATACTGAGAAATCTGTTTAAAGACATTCAAAGAATGAATTTAACTTAAAATCAGCATGGCACAGTATCCCTAAAGGAATAATGGCAATCATTTCTTAGCAGTAACCAGCAGCTGTCTCATTGGACTTAAGGTCCACTCAGCTGGAAGGAAATCATACCTGGTACTGGAAACCTGGGGCTAGTGAGGCTGTGGATTTTTTAGAAGAGAATCTGCTACCACCAGTAAACCAGCATAATTCCCAACAGCGTTCTAAACACTTATCCTTATACCCACATGTAAGTGTAGTTCTCATCCCTCATCAAAGACATTTCTCTTTGCAGCCAACTGAGACCATTACAAGTGGTCAAAATGCAGACAACATGCAATCATGGGGGATACATCTACAACACAATTCCTGTACTCAAGGTTGGCAACATCATAGAAGAGGAGACCGAAAGATCATAAGAGCAAATGAACCAGAAAATGTGAGATTATGTCTCCTAGCAATGACAAAGAAATGATACCCACGATTATCATCACAGTTAACCTAATTAAATAAGACCTGAACTATGACAATACCAACAGACATGCTAACTTGGAAGGGGGAATTCTTATGGGACCCATCCCTAGACAAAGAACTATAGGCAACTAATGACTGCCAAGAGAAAGAAAATTAATTTTCCCTAGGGATGAGGCCCCTAATTGGTTATACTATACTAAATTGTGAGCCCTAAAATCACAGGCATACAATCAACACTAAACAGAGTTAGCAGGTTCTATTTATATATATTGTATGTGTAAATAAATATATCTATATGTGTGTGTATATATATATATATATATAAAACACAATAATAAAGAGGCCATAGATCTGAGAGGGAATGGGGGGAGCAATGGAAGGAGAGATGAAAGTGAGGAAATTAAAGCTTAAAAATTAAAGAAAGGTGCACAATGTGTCTTGAGATCTACACTGTTCAACAGAAGTTTGTAGCCATATAAGGCTATATTAACAACTCGTATTCAGTTACATTAGATACTTTAAGTATTCAATAACACTCATGGCTAGCTAGACCATACTAGACAGAGCAGAGAACATTTCCATCATTCATGAAATTTCTAAGAGAAATATATTGTTCCAAAATTCCACAGACATATCGCCGATAGAAAATGACAACAGAGTCCATAAGCTTCACATACACATGGGCAGAGTAACTCTAGAGAGTTCTAGGACAAATCAAAACCCATTATTAGTTTTATTTCAACTTAAAACTTTTGGGGAATGCTAGCTTTCAAACTATGGCTTTGCACAAGCTTTGCAGATTGGACCACTGAGCTATACCTCTAGCTCATAGATCTATTAAAAAAAAAAAAAAACCACTTCATAACCTACTTATATAACTTTAACAAGGGTACAAAAAGATAGGGTCTCTTACTAGACTGTCTGGTCAGCAAGCACCTCTCCATACCATAGATGTGAGTAGCTATGCCCAACTTTCCATGAGTACTGGGGATCTGAGCTCAGGCCCAATGCAGCAAGCGCTTTAGTCAGAATTATCTTCCCAGCCTGAGACATTGCAATTTAAACAGTTAAAAGCAAACAGTAAATTGGATCCAAATCTCAGCTGTAAAAAGTTTGATGACCCTGACCCTGGACAAACTAAACTTGTACAACTCCCCAAGCCCTGTGGGAGAATGGCCACTCCATACAGTGAAGCATGTTTTCAGGGTACACATAGGAGAGTATTAATATGGTTTAGAATAGGATACCTGGCCTCCAAAGAACATCCTGAACTCTGAATTATGAGGCTGTTGTGTTCCCAGGCATTTTTCTCAGGGTTGGGCTTTTCTATCCTTCTCTCCATGAGGTAGATGGTCTCTTTAGGCAGTGGCTGGGTTCTCTGGCCATTCCGTAGCAAACACGTTTCCAGGGGACAATCTAAAAAGAGCTGGCAAAAGCCCAGTGAATCTGAAAACAGATTTAAAATTACCAAATTATAGTCTGTTTCTCTAGAAATGTGAAATAAATATATGCGAATCTCAGATTAAGCAGGAAAAACTCCATTTGCAATACTGAACACCCACTTTAAAAATTAAATCCATATAGACCTAATCCAATTACATGCTCACTAAAGGCAGCTGTGATTTGATATATGTGAATAGATGTTTCCAGATATAAGAAAACAATGTTTTAATTACATTTCCGAGCCAGCTGGTAGACTTCATATCTCATGCTTTGGTAATAAAAGTTGTCATCTAACACCAAAAACAAAGGTCTAGAAACAGCAGTTCTTTCCAAGAGGTGGCAAGACTGGGCCTCAGGCGCTGCAGAAAAGATCAAATTCTGTTTTTTTAAGCAAGTTATAAAATCTTCCCATACGACTTCACTCCTGTTGGGTGGGGCAGCCATCTGGCCCCCACTAATGGCTGCCACAAGGAAGCATTCCAGGTGCTTTAGCAGTTCTTGTCGAAACATTTTCCATTGGGATGGCTACAAAAAACAACAAAGAATTGAAATTTATTTTAGGGTTTGGCCAGCAGGATGGTCTGTGGTGATATATTGTATGTTTAATAAGATCAGTCTGGACTAGCAGAAGACAGAATCACCCATAGTCAAGCTATGAAGGTCAGGGAGTAGGGACTCATGCCTTTAATCTCATCACTCTGGAAACAAAATCCTTCTGGATCTCTGTGCAGTCAAGATCTAGCAGCCAGGCAGTGGTGGCACACAGCATTGGTTCCAGCACTTGGAAGGTAGAGGCAGAAGGATCTCTGTGAGTTCAGGGTCAGTCTGGTCTACAAAACAAGTTCTAGAACAGCCAGAACTGTTAAACAGAAAACCTTGTCTTGAAAAAACAAAACAGAACAAGAACAAAAGGTTGGAGAGATGGCTCTGTCCTCTGATATTTCTGACTAACTTTATTAAATATACAATATATCACCAATCTTGTTTTATTGCCATCTTGTCCCCGTTTAGTTTCAGCTCATAGTACTGAAACATTTGAAGTTCTCAACAGACACTTTGTTTCTCATACCTTCCTATCTTCATAGATCCTGCACCCTCTGCCTGGAATATCCCCAATGCTGCCAGAGCTGTGTGAAACCTTCTCAGATTTAATTATGTAGAAGGCAATCCAGTACCATTCTGTGCACTGTCCCTACTGTAGTAGGGCTTATATCAGTTAGATAACTGTGCAGACCTTCACGTCTCTCTCTGCTGTCTGCCTGTGGCAGATAGGCTTACAAGTGTTCCAGAAATGTATTTTAAGTGAATGAAGGAGGGAATATATGAACGTGAAAATCCTTTGCCATATATGAGAACAAAGGAGCCAGAATCAATATCCTGCTGAACTAAAACAACCTAAGATATAACAATGTTGGTTTGTCCTTGAAATGCAAAGGGATACCTACAGCAAGTTAAGCCAGATAGAAGGTCCTTCCGTCAAGATGCAAAGATCTCAGGCTAAGAACAACTGGACTGTGAGACTGGGAAAGATGGCAGAAACAGATAGGAGGAAGAAAATAGAGCTTGAGAATACAAGTAATCTTGTTTTGTGAGGGGTGGTGGGGAGCACTGTAGTTCTGAAGTCAAGGCTGAAGGAAATACAAAAGGACAAGAGATAAATCCTTCTGCCTCATCCACATAAAAGTACACCAGATAAACCCTTCCCAAAGGGTAGAGATTTTCTAGTCACAGTGACCGAGTGAGACCTGGAGGGGGAGAGTATTATTCACAATAATAAGGTGAAGGAAAACAATCTGTATCAATAACTTCTATCTTTATCCAAAGTGGCAAGAATACTACCATACAGGTAACTCCTACTTACAATACTGCTCCCCCCAACCACAACAAGCAGCAGACAAATTCTGATGGAGAAATCCAGATTTTTTTCCCACATACCAAATACATGTATCTTTGTATCTACTTATCTTTGTATATACTTACAGAATGAAGTCATCCTGTTTGCCTTTAATTCATGTGACTTGTCTACACTGAAGCACTAACCATCAAATGCAACAATTTAAGATTTCAAAAGATCTCAAAAGACATTGCTGTAGAGTAAGTATAAAATTGGGGACTGGACTCTACTGCACCATGAGATCGGCTTCCACGTGCTTCCACCAATGTGCACCTCACTGGGTTGTGAGTGCAGGGATTAAGAAGCAAAAGTACACTAGGTGCATACAATTCAAGCTCAGTACTCCATCTGGCTGTCAGCCTAGAAAGCACTACCTTTCCCAGTACTAGGAATAGACCAGATCCTTAATTTCGTCAATTTTCCCTGGAGGGACCTAGCAGTTTTGATATTTATTAACTTTTATTCTTTTATGCTCACGAGGAGTTCCAAAATGGTAGAGTTCAAGTCCCACAAAATCTGGTTTTAACTGGCTATAAGCAGAATCTTTTTAAAGAGATTTCTTCATTTGTCTAGGGAGAAACTACCCAATGGGATTGTTATCAGAAAGTATCTATCTGACTAGGACGTCCACTTTGTAAACTAAACTCAAAACTTGACTCAGCCATAGGATTTGGAAGTGGCACCTTTGTAGTCCCAGATATATAAGAGGTGGGGTCAGAATGATCTTTGAGCCCTAGAGTTTGCGATCAACCCGGGCAACATAGGCCTTATCTTAAAGTTCCACTACATGGAATATGCAATATGTGAACGTACCAAACTTGCATAAAAACCTCTACAAAGCATGGCCCTGAAGCCTGTGTTCCCAGACACAGGTCTACATCTCCTAGGGTGGAGCTAACCAGTCTCCAGCTCTGGTCAGGCTTCCCCTCCTACACAGGCACTGGTGAGTTAGGATCCAGGGCGATTCGCCTTCAACCCACAGCCCCATTGCCTATGCCAGCTCTGGACTCCGCTCGTCCCCACCCACCCAGTGCTGACCCGAGACTGTGAGCCAGCGCAGTCCGGGAGTGCAGAGGGCAGCACATCGTCATAGGAGAGGACGCCCACGACCCAGCTCCGCTCCTGCCGCAGCCGGAGGGCCAGAGCACGCGCGAAGGTCGACTTTCCTGCTCCTGGCAAGCCGCAGAGGACGCACAGTCCCAACTTCGGCCGCCTGTCAACGTTGACTTCCCCAGACCCCGCGGCGGTCTTCATGCTTCCTTTGCGGCCTGCAGAAACTTGGTTCTGCTGCGCATGCGCAGTGCACTAGCACCGCGGCACGCCTCCCGGAGACACTGATGGGAAATAAGGGAGGGCGCGGGGCCAGAGGAGATGCCTTGGTGCAGGTTATTACTCAGGGCGCTTTCTAGACCATGTGAACGACTGGCGTCAGCCATCCCTGACACCAGAACCCTGGGCCGGAGAGGCAACGGCGCTTCTTTTCGTAATTTCTGGATACTCTTAAAGGGCCCTTGAGTTAGATTTACTCCGGAGAGAATCATCCTCCCTGCCCCACTTTCAGATCATTAGGGCTTTGCATTTTGGTTTGGTTATAATGAGGTTTCTCTGTCCAGGAAAATCTCAGAAGAGAGACTTGAAACTTCTTTAGGAAGGCCTAGAAGATAATGAGCGGGAAATCAAACAGCAGGAAGCGAAGTGAGAAGATCCTATTTCCTGGATTTGGATTCAAGGGTTGAGTATTCGTTATTGAGTCCTGGTGCCGCCAGGAGGCAGCAAGTGAGAATAAATAAGGACGGAACTGCAGGTCCTTAGACCTTATCTCCAACACTTGCCGGCAGAGAACATAGGGATTATCAATAGATTAAAAAATAATAATAAAGTGGTAATGTGCTAGGAGTTGGGACGCAAACCTATAATCCTAGAATTTAAAAGGCACATGAGAAGCAAGAGTTCGAGGACAGCCTGTGCTACATGAGACTGAGATCCTGTCTTGAACTCCTTACCCCTCCTAAAAAACAAAGCTGTGTAAAGCTACCAAACAAGGAAAATGTTGTGTGTGGTGTAATACTGAAATATTACTGAATACTTCTGTAATTCAGTAAAAAAACAATGAATAGAAATTATTTGAACCGCTTCCCTATCTTTGCTGATTTTTACAGGGTTATCAACAAGACATCATCTTGATTCCTTCTTTCTGCTCCATTTACATCCCATCACACACAATTCCTGTAGGCAACCAAGTGGATTTGTGACCAGTGAGGGAATGGAGGAGGGAAGGGTTAGCTATGTGGTTCTAGCCAAGAGGGAAATTAATTTTCTGTAACCACCTTTCTGGGATGTATACATACTCTTGGGTAAAAGGCAGGTACCTAAAATCTCACTACTTAAAAATTAAGATGATGTAAATGGTTGCATTACCAAATGAAAGGTATTAAGAGACTAATTCCTCTTCTTAAAATGTACCTTTCAAATGTATGTTTACTCATATTCTGAAGGTAGACTTATTTATTTACTTTATGAGTAAAAAAGTCTTGCTGCTGCCAAGTCCAGTCTCTAACTTATGGGCTTAAGGGACCCTTCACCCAAGTGGCTAGGGGCAACAGGTGTGTGCCACTGAAAATAGATTTGAAATATTTTCCTAGAAGGCATATTGAGTTCTTATGTATTAATAAATTATAACTATTTAAAATAGACAATCGAAACCCTGATTTGTTTAACTTAATAGTGGTTATTGATTGGTTATTGATGGGAGGGTTCTAACTTTTTTTTTTTTTTTTTTGAGACAGGGTCTCACTATGTAGCTCTGGCTGTCTTAGAACTTACTCTGTAGACCAGGATGGTTTTGAACTCCACCTGCCTCTGCCTCCTGAGTGCTGGGACTAAAGGCATGTGCCACTACTTCCAGCAACTAACAAACATTCTTAATTATTTCAATAAGAAAAACAAAAAGAAAATCCTTGCAATTCCTTACATGTTAAGATTAAAGTCAGCGCTTTGAGCCATAACCACAAGGACTTAATTCTGTGATAAAGCTGCTACCTCTCATCAATTTATAAATTCCACACAGAATTGTTCTTAACTTTACAAGCACAAAACAATTCCTTATGTCAGCAAGTGTGCAGCTGGGAGAGAAAGCAAATATGGAAACTAGCTAAGCCTGGGACTGCAAAGGAATTATATAGTACTTCAAAGAGTATAATGTAGCAGAGACATCAATTCCATTCTATAACAGAGATTAAAGCTTGGTTATGGATGATAAAGGTTTTGTTTTTATTTTTTTAAATACTACTGGAAAGAAACAGTATTGGGGGGAGGGAATGGGATTTAGAATCAGAGTTTACCAGGCTTTGTAATGCTAAGGAGTAAAGGTGATGCTAATTCAGTCAACAGCATCAATCACTGGAAGGGACAGAGAGAACAGAGGACAGAGCAGAGGATGATATGGTGCTGATGAGAATAGACTAATGACCTTGGTCAAGAAAATCCCAGAATGGTTCAGATGAAACTAGTGCCTCAACACATGACAAGCACAGGTAAAGGAAAGAGCTTTTGAGTAAATGAAGGTGGGGCTTATTGGCAGGAGTCTTTTGACAGGTGTCTTTAGTTTTCTGATTTATCATCAGCCAGCCTTATTTAAGGAAGTAAAAATCCACTTGGTATTATTAATCTTGTGCACAAAACTGCAAGATAGCGTTTCTAGATTGTACTTCCCTTTGTAATGTCTATAGATATTAACCTAATTTATGAACAGAGGAAGCGGTATGTATAGTGTGAAGCAAGACAATGCAAAGGTTCCTTTACCCTGTATTCCTGCTGAAGCCCCTTCCAGGTTTAACCTGAATCTCACCTCCTTGATGGAGAACCCCACAGAAAAACTACCAACTCTGTTCTAGGGATCAAAGGTCAGGATGTCCTGGGTAACTTATCTTAGCCTTTGTTAAAACTGCTTGATGCTGCGGACTGTCCTTCAACTAACCATTCACCTTAGCTTCCTGTTTGTGTAAACCCCCTCTATAAGCTAAAGGACTCAGCTTTTCTAAAACTGCTTACTCTGCAAAGTCCCCTGCAGCTGCCAGGGAGATGCCTCAACTTTAAGATCTCTGCCCTTTAAAACTCGTGTGTTTTGGACACTCAGAACCACACCTAGGTCCAAGCCAGCTGGAATAAAGATTTTCAACCCTATAACATACAGAAGGGAAATAAAAAACTCACATACTTGGCCTGTAAAATTAAAGATTATTATTTCTGGATTTTGTTCATATTGAGTCTTTGATTTCTCTTTCAAACTTGGTGAAAGTAGTTTACACTCTGGTGACTGCCTATAGAAAATTACATTCAACTATCTTTTTCTTGCCAAAAGACAAACGATTTTTTTTTTTTTACACATACAGACTAAAGTGAAAATTAAAGCAAAACATTTTTTTTTTCTGAATGATAAACTCTAGGTTTTGTGACAAAACTAGGGTGTGAGTGAACAAAAATATTTTCCAGAGATTATGGTCTCAAAACCAACTTTGAAATTACTTGAGTACTCCACTACAAATGAATTTCCTCCCTCACCCCGAAAGATGGCAAGATATCTACACAAGCCACTTCAGGAAGGTAACTGGGGGGGGGGGGGGAGAGGGCAGGCAATACCTAGCTGCTTTCTTTCTATAGTTTCAAGTCCCACTGTCACCACAGAAAGCTTGACGGCAGAATCTACTTCTGCAGAGACTGAGGCCCATTGCCATTTCTTGTCAGGGCCAAGAGTGAAGAACCTTATGGCACAGTCTAGGCTTTGAGTCCCCTAGACATTTCTTAACCTTCAGAATTCTGCCATTTGGGGCATGCAAGCCATGTTCCAGCTCATATCTGTGGCCCAGGAGCCCGATCTTAGTCCCATCATTGGTTCAGCTGTTTAGTGCCTTCTATCACCCAAAAGTATTCTGCGGTGCTTAATACCGAGCTCCACAATTTACTCCACAGCCTACTTTGGAGACGTGCGGAGTGGAATAACACGATCCACCTTGATCGCATAGCCTCAAAGGCGAGCAGCATATATACCACAGGGTGGCTTAGGAAGGGCTCCGACGTCCTCTCCCGAGGTCCTCATATTGGGAGCTAGTCTTTATATATATATAATGTATATATATATTAATTTGGTGATTTTACATCATGCACCCCATCAAACTCAGTTATCAGACCTCTCAGATTTATGCCCACTATTATGATCTCCCCATTTACAAAACCGCTCATTCATGTTGCTCACTTACTTACTGGAGCATAATTAAACTCCCTATGTCCGGACCCTTAAAGAAAACAGGTCTTTCCTCACCCACACCCCTGCCAGAGGCCATCAATGTAGAAATGAGGCATTGTGTCATTTAGCTATGTTCTAGCCTTGAGTTCTTGTGTACAATGGCATCTCTCCCTTTATATATTTTTAAGGGAGCTAGCCTTAAAGTGGCTTGAACCAAGGAGACTGCAATCAGGATCCCCAACCCACCCTGTCCGCCCCCAAACCATCGCTGGTCCGCTGGCTGGGCCACCATAACCAACTTCGAAATAAACCTCTTCGTTTCCGCGTGCAGAGTGTCGCGCACGCGCACGGCACCTGCAACGGGAACGAGAGAGTCGCATGCGATGTCCTCAATCGCCTCCCGTGAAAATTTTGAACAAACTTCTAGAAAGCAGACGATATGCGCACGCGCACTTATGGTGGTTGGTTTCCAGAGATTTAAAGAAAAAAAAAAAAAAAAAAAGAAAGAAACCGGAAGTAGTACTGAACCTTCACCTCTGCTTGGCACTGAAGGAAACGCTAGCTCGGCAAGAGAGGTTCCGGCGCTGCTTGGGCTGGAGGAGACAGAATGGAGACGCCGATCGAAGATCCGGGACTGGACCGCGGCCCGACTCTGACCTCGTCCTGGGATGCGGCGTGCGGGGCGCTGACCCAAACCCTCCTTCTTACCCGGATTGGGCCAGGTGCCCAAGACTTGAACTTCGAGCCGCTGCTGGAGCCGCCAGCTCCGGGGTGAGCTGGGCCGGGGCCGGGTGACAGCCACGCTGCTGGGGAGCCGGGAGGAGGACGGGAGCCGAACGAGGCCGCGGGGCTGAGGGGTGGGCTGCGGGACCGGTGCCGGGAGGTGGGCGAGGCTGCAGGTGCTGTAAGCTGGGCTGGAGAGGCCTGGAAACTTGGATTCAAGATCCTAGAGTCAGCGGGGACACCTCCACAGGCTCCTGTTAGAATCCTTCACGCCCCCACCCCCGAAACCAGCCAACCTTCTCCTCGGGAACAGGAGCCGGACAAGTACAACATAAAGAACCACACAGCAATTTAGAGAAACACATCGTTGTTTTTTCTTTACACACTGTGAACGCTTTTAATGAACTGCGATTAATTAGAGATTTGAGTAGAATGACCAGTCTAGGAAAGGTGGAAGGGAATTCCCTGACATCTCAAGCCTGTTTGAAGAGATGGGTTATGGTTCTAGTCAGAAAAGTTCTCTTTGTGATGTTTTACCGATTTCCATTGCAGCCAGGATCTGGTGAGACTGAAGAGCAGCCTGAGCCCCCGAGATGAAAACCCCTGCTTCCTTTACCTGAAGTATGGACCTAATGGGGGTGAAGAAATCCTTTCGGTTGGCATTCTGAGTTCAGCAAGAAACATGGAAGTATACTTAGGAGAGGAATATTGTGGAACCAGTCGGGGCAAGAATGTCTGCACTGTCCTGGACGACAGGTTTGTGACTTGTTCAGGTGAAAGCATTCATCCGAATGAGTATCTTTATTCTTAGATCTTTCAGGATTTGTGGATATTCTAACACTGACACCAGGAGTTAGGGGAGACAAGTTAAAAACACACCGATAGGTACAGGTTAGACCACTAAACCTTAACAATTCAAAAGACTGGGCAGATTTCATATTGAATAAAGATGAAAATTTAATGCTGATTAACTGGAAGTGAATTGGTAGGTCACTGATAACTATTGGGAGAGTTTTATTCGACTAAAGCCCAGGTAAGTATTCTTGTTTCTCAGCTGGATGTGGTGGCGCTCTCCTTTAAGGTGGGTCTGTGTAAGTTTGAGGCTGGCCTGGTCCACAAATTGAGTTCTAGGACAGCCTGGGCTATTACACTCATTTAACTCAGCAAGGTCTGTTTTACAACAATCAGATATTCTGAAACCCTGAATATATTTTCTTCTAGAAATCTCCTTATAAATTATATATCAACATAAAACTGTCTCATCAGCATGTTTATTGACCTATTATAAGATGGACGTTTTGTGAGATTTTCCCTGGTCTCTTTACGAGGTTCTGCTCAAATCTACTCTTAATTGTAGTCATGCTCACAGAACTTTTAAATGTGCGCTGTGCTGCTTTGTTTAGTTTTCTCGAGTATCTAGTAAATGGCAGATACAGTTCCTCCAATGTGTGCAGCATAGCCAGGAACCTCTTACTCCCTGTGCCTGACCAGAAAAAGGGAATCCCAGGAAACATCTGTTCTTAAGTATGTGCTAATGCTTAAAATCACTGGCTTAAAATCATTAAAAATAAATTCTTTTATTTCAGTGAACATGAAAAAATTCTGTTGTACAAAAAATACCTAAAATTGGAATCTCCCACACATGCTTGCAAAATAAAGGTAAGTCATCACTAAGTTTTAAGATTTAAAGTTAATCATATTGTTTTTATTCTGTATGTACTTATTTTCTCTTGATTTGGCAGTAAATTAGTTCAATCCCTAGGTTTAGTTCAGAAATGTTTAGTTAGCTTGTAAAGGGATATGATTTTCTGAAAACAAAACAAAACAAAAACAATCTCTTTAGACATTGAAATTG
Source organism: Sigmodon hispidus (assembly GCA_004025045.1). Lineage (NCBI taxonomy): Eukaryota > Metazoa > Chordata > Mammalia > Rodentia > Cricetidae > Sigmodon > Sigmodon hispidus. Next base: position 22,153 of record PVIH01016053.1, read on the forward strand.
TCTTTAAGGTAGGGTTACTTATTAGTTACAGAAAATGTTTCATTTTTAATACTATATTTTGAAACCTTTTGTAGTTCAGCTAAGAACATTTAAAAAAATCTTTCTTTAAATCTGTAGTACCACAAAAGGCAGAAGAAGTAAAACTGGCCCTGTATGTAAAGAATGAAGGAGAATTTCAAAGGAGCCAGAAGTTTTCAGAACTTTAGACTGTTGTCTTCAGCCAGAAAAATATTCTTGAGATTAACATTAATGACGTGGGCAGAGTTGAGGAATAAGTACTGAGTTGGAAAACTCGAGGCAAGTCATAAATAATAATTCAGCTCTCTTGCCAACAAGTGCTTTGGCCAATGCGAGCTTTCTTAACTATTTGGACCTACTTCATGAGGAAATTAAGGGCACTAGAAGCAAAATTCTTGAGCCCTTTTTTAGTCTCTGAAATTATGTGCTTATTATCACAGAAGACAGCAAGACTTAGTTTTAAGATTTAAAAAAAAAAGGTTTTCATTGAAGAACACAGAACTGGTTATTCCAATGTCAGTTTAAGTAGAATAAATTAATAGCTTGTGAAAGCATTTAAATTAAGTGATGTAATTTATCTAGTGAATATTTATTTGCTATTGATAACAGAGACTGTACTAAGCATTTAGGAATATCAACTGAAAATTGAAGTGCCAGCCGTCCTGTTGCTTATATTAGTGGGACAAGACATATGATAATCAGACTTACTGATTATATTATGTATATATACTATATTATATATATTATATATATACTGTAGTCTCTGGTCACCAATGGTATAGACCTTTAATCCCAGCACTCAGGAGGCAGAGGCAGATAGAGTTCTATGAGTTCAAGGCCAGCCTAATCTACATAGCAAGTTCTAGGATAGGTATGGCTACATAGAGAGACCTTGTCTCAAAATACAAATAGATGAAAATATACTGTAGTCAATGATGAAAAAGGCTCTTGGAATTATGAAACATAAAGGACACAGTAGGGCCCAGTATGGAGACATACACCTATAATCCCAGCACTCAGGAGCATTACAAGTTTGAGGACAGCCTGGTCTATGTAATGAGTTTCAGACCATCCGGTGCTACCTACTGAGATTCTGTCTGAAGAAACAAAAAAATAAAAATACATAGATAAAAGAAGAGAGGTAATAACGAGGTAAAAAAAAATAATATGTAATGAACATTTCCTAAACTGTTGAGGACTGTTATGTATTTGGTACCACATTCAGAATTTATAGATCCTGGGTTTTTATTGACCTGTGTCTTTGTAATTTTTGTAACTGTTCCAAGGAAGCATGTGTTAGTGTGAAGAGAACTTTCAACTGGGGAAGCCTTCTGGAATAATGTGAAAGCTTGTGTAAATGTTCCTAATTCAGAATTCTGAGCATTTATTCTGTGATACATAGTGGCTATTTTGGCACACAAATCTCTATGCAGAGTCATTTTACCATTCTCTGGTTCAGTCTTAGCATTTGCCCAGGATTGCACAGGTTACAAAATAGCAGAACTCAAAATTTAAACTCATGTGTCTGATTTAAAGCCCTTCCCTTTCTGTCACATATGAAATGTCTTTTGGTTCAGCCACACGCACAACCTAAACTGGTAAGAGTATGGCTTAGTGGGAGGCACTGACCTAACATGCATTACTGTTCTCTAGTACCCCAAAGTGAGTGGGAAGACACCATGAGCAAAAATGGAAAATCTGTGGTGATAAAAGCCAGGAGGGCTGGATTCCAAGCTTGATTTACACCACCTAGTATCCTTCACACTGTTATGAAGTCACCCCGAATGCCACTTTCTATATAAACCACCAGCTATAACGTATTAAGTAGTTCTGACTTTATATCCCATCATTTCTAAAGTACAGAAGACTAAATTATGGTTAGATTTAGATAAATGCTCTATGGGTATCTGGACAGTTTTATTTTGTTTTAAATAATATTAAAGCCAACTGGGGAATGCTAGCACTGAAGGTTCTTAAGTTTCCTTTTCTCCTCAGGGATACAGAGGACTCAGACCTGGGGCTTTGAGCACATACATGGTCAAGTACTCTATCACTGAGCTATACCCCCAGCTAGCTGTGGCTTATTTTTAATTCCTTAAATCAAGTAACCAAAGCTTTCATATTCTGTATGTGTATCTTATACCATGGGAAGGATTTCTTTATTTAAACAGTTGATGTTTGCCTCATGATATATTGGAATTTATTTTCTAACTTTGACTACTATAAAGAAAACTTTAACTGCACTTAAAGTTAATTTTTAGACTCTTGAACACCTTGTCTTGCTTTGGTAATACTTAGAAGTCACTGTAAATGATGATTGTTTTTAGTACCACTGTAATTTCCTGGAATGTTTTTGTTTCATGATAGTTGCTGTCCTTTGGTGAAAAGCAGTGTGTGCTCATCAGTAAAGTTGTGGTGCATGTGAGACCAAGGTCAGCAAATCCTTCACCAAGCTCATCTGCTCTAGGATCACGGATAGACCTCGACAATATCCAAACCATAATGGAGTCCATGGGGTCAAAGTTATCTCCTGGAGCTCAGCAGCTGATGAATATGATTAAGTTTCAGCAGCAGGCAAGTAGAGATGTATTTTATTAAATTTTACAATGCTGGTTTGGGGTGCTGGCTCAATGGGTAATAGGCTTGATAACCTAAGTTTGGATTCCCAGAGTTCATGTAAAAATAGGAAGCATTAGTAAATATGTGTGTAATCCCTATATTTTTACAAAAAGATGGGAAGTGAAAGCCTGAGAATCCCTTGATGTTCACAGGCTAGTTATTCTGGTATATACCAAGGGGCTTAGACCTTGTCCCAAAGAGGTGGAAAGTGAGAACTTAAAGTAATCCTCTGACTTCAGATTGCCCTGTATCAAACACACGAACACACACACACCATGCCCCTCCTCAAAAAAAAAACTTCCATTTTTAAAATTTTGACCTTTAATATGGTAGCATAGTATATTAATTTTCTTCATAATTTTTACTATTGATTTAACCACCATCTGTCTATTTTTAATTTTTACAAAAGTCAAATTTTTAGACTTGCCTATAACAAACTATCCACATGAGCCTGTTTAATGGGCAATAGGAATTTATTAAGATGGAATTGGGGAGAAACAACCAAATGAACAACTGAAGTTGTCTATCTGGTATCAGAGCATGCCAAAGAAGCAGGAGAATGTGATCATCCCCCTTTACCTATAAGGGATCACCCATCCAGAGGCAAAGGAGCCCAAGGTCATGGGTAGAGTAAATACCACTACACTTGCCCTTCTACAAATGTTCTGACTGCATAGCTTCAGTTTTCCCTGAATTCATTTTATGCATTCATTGGTCGGTGAACAAGACTCTGGCTTTGCTGCCTTTTGGGGTTAGTATAAAGGTGATCAGATAGTGTGTAGCCAATCTTCAAGCATTGTACCTGGGGAATGTGAGATTAAGAAAGGTATACTGACGCAAGTGGCATTTCTTCTGGGCTATTAAAGAGGAAGATTGAGTTAGTCAGGTCCCTCTAGAGGTTGGCTGTTTTAGAGAACTGCTCGTAATGGATAATGTCTTTAGTGCTAGAAGGAGTAGATTCTAGCTAAGAAATGAAAGAAAGTGAATAGTTAGGAAGATTAAAGATTTGTGCTAGATCATAGAGATCTGGCACATAGATCATTTAAGTTTGTAAATGTTTTAGGCCTATTTTTAAAGAGATTTTTATTCCGCTATTAATGAGGAAGGTAAATCAAAAGAAAGTAAGACTACAACAGAGAGACCAGCTGTGAGTGATTTCCCTCACCTAGATGAGAGGTGATGGGGTCTAGGCTAAGTGTTGTAACATGATACTGGGTTATGAGATTAATAAACCATCAAGCATGGAGTCATTGGGACTAGACAGTTAATACCATTATTGAGGAGAAAATAAAGTCACATGAGAAACTGATGTTTTGAGGATGCCATTACCAGAAATTTAAGTGAGATGAAAGGGAGGAGGACACTGGGTAACAGGAGTCTAATTTGGGGAGTATCAAATTTAGCTGGGAACAAGGGATTGCCTGGAAGGATATTTTAGCATTTGCAGACAGGATCAGGAAGGGAGGAGGTGGCTGGTTTGGGAGGTTTGGGAGGAAGGGAGGTTTGGCAGATGTACCTATAGTAGGAACCCTGTGAATGAGAGAGAAAGACTCTTGGAAGGAGCTACATCTAGCTACATCTCCATCTGGAGAGAGGAAGGGGGATCAAGGTACAGGTGTGATCAAAGAGAGGTTTACTGTGAGGTGAGCTGAAGCTAAACTTGTCACTCAGTGGTCTGTCTCCTTGAGCAAGGTCAGCCATGTATTTTTTAGGATGAAGTTCTCTTCTACAAAATTTCAGTGATACACTGTAAAGATCACAATGTTGATGTGGAAATTTAAGGTAAATACTGCATGGTTTCACTGCTGGAAGTCCTGGGGATAGGCAGAGGAAAGAGAACCGGGAGAACCGAAGATTTCAAAACCACCAAAGCATTTTAGAACAAATGGTAGTCTCTGGTTTGCTTCCTGATCAGCATGATCTCACTTGGGTCCCTGGTTTCCTGCTGGTCCTCATGCTCAGCCCCAGCCTACCCTTAGCACTCAAGCAGGATGAGCTCAAAGGGAAGCTCAGCTCCCTTGTTTCATGAGTAAAGCTCTGACTGCTTGTCTTTGCTGTTAGTATGCATCTAGATAGTTAAATTATCTTGGCTCTCCTTCCCTCTTCATTTTGGCTACAGATCCTTGGATTCCTTGTTCCAAATACTTTGATGTTTCAGTTCCTCACAAATGCAAACATGTTGCTGCCTCCTTTCAGTTGTTTTCTTTGGCTAGAATTCCCCTCCTGTGATATTGCTGTACCTATCTATTTTCTTATTCTAATTTCACCTGGATCATTATATTTTTAATTAAACCTTCTCTGTCACCCAATTTATAGTGCACATCCCTCTTAATCTTTATCATAGTTTCTTTTGCATTGTTCTGACCACTTTGTTATTTATTTTTTAGTTACTGTTTTTTCACAAAGTCAGAATGCTGAGTATTGGGATTAAAAGTACAATCAAAGAGTTGTTTGTTTTGTTTATGGCACTATGTGTATGTACAAATATTTACCGGTTTAGTTTATCATATAAATACTTCGTCAAGTGCTTCAGGAAGTTAGCTTAAATAACAATAGGATATAAAACACATTATAGCTGGGATTGGGAGATATTGAATGCAAACAGTTTTTTTTTCCCCAAGAAGTTTAGACATAAAGAGGAAATTAGAAGATGGATATATAAAGAAATATTGAAGATAATGGAAATATTTGTCAACTTGTGAGGTTTATCTCTCTTTAAGAGATATGGCAGTTTGATTTTTCCTTGTCTTTTCAATTTGTTTTAGGCAGGATCTTTCTATGTTGTCCAGGGTGTTCTGAGACTTGATTTGTAGACCAAGCTGACCTCAAACTCTAGAGATCTTCCTGTTTCTGCCTCCCAACTACTGGGATTAAAGGTGTGCACCACTGTGTCTGTTTGGTCTGATTTTTCTAAAGCATGTTCCATGGAATGCAAAGTTCTTTGTAATGTCTTCAGAAGACTGACTCCAAGCCCTTGCTTGTTACCTACTTAATCTGATGGGGTGAGATTAAGGAATCTGTATTTTAAATGGTGACTTCTGAGGGAAAGTTCATGTATATTATATAATCTCTTAGTAGAAGATGTAAAAAAAAGCAATAAAACAATTATGGAAGGATTTTGAAAATGATTAAAGGAGAGTGATGATTAAATATAATCTCACTGATTTCTATCTTTCAAAAACTTGACTCTGGAAAAAATTACATTTTTAAATGATTTTATTCTATTAATACGTTTTTTATTCCATGAGTTTTACTCAAAGAAAATTATTAGACAAAACCCAGCAGTGTTCTTGCTTCTGTCATTCTGTTCCCCAGAGGTAACCAAGGCAACAGTTTGTGGTGTATCCTTGGAAACACATGGAAGGGACAACCACAGTGTTGTGTACCCTGTGGCCAGAGACTATGGAATCTGTTTTCATTACTCCACTTTATGTTTCTAATGGCTAATTTTTATAATCAGTGAATTTCTTAGAGATAACTAGACAGTATATATCTGCCAAAAAGAAATGCCTTTAAGAAATACTTTTACATTTATGATTATCTATTTTTTTTTCTGCTAAACTAATAGCAACCCATAATTTTGACATGGACTATAGTGTAAATACCATTACTATTAGTATATACTTTTCAGTTCCCCAGTGTACATTTTTGAGCTAATAGAGAAATGGCATTTTTATTATTATTGAATAAAGCTCCTTCAAGCTAAAGAAGAGATTTTAAAAGTTATAATTGTGTAAATATAAATGATTTTTTCTTGTTCCAGAAATATGTTAAAGTTTATTCAAAACTGACGTTCAGTAGAACAAGATGAATTGACCACAGGGTAACATTTCTCTACAAAGAGCCTTTTTGAAAATGAAGTTCAGTAAAAGAAGTTAGATGGAGACTATTATAGACACTCCCTTCTCTACTTCCTTGGCCATTATCTTCCTTTTCTCCTTGAGTTTCTCCCTAAATTATTTATCCATAGGGTCATCTCTACCCTATGATGTGTTCCCTCTTTCCCTCCCTTAGGGAACCTCTGCTTACTATCATGCAGGCTCCACGTGAAGTCAGGGATTTTAATTTGGTTTGCTCACTGATATATTTTTTATGGGTGAAATGGAATGTAGCACAAAGGAGATTTCTGGTAAAGTCTGGTGGAGAGATGCCTTGCAGATCTGACTTGACCTAGTGATAATATTTAGAGTATTTAGGTGAATATATTAACATAGTTTCTTCAACTACTCTAGGTGATTACTTATTGTAGCATCTCTCAAAAGCTGTTGACCAGCCACAATGGGAAATGATAGGCCCTGGTTTAAAAAAAATATATAATCTATAGTTAGCATCTAGGTTTTTAAGGTTAAAAATCAAATCTTTTGTCTTGACAGTGCTTGTTAGATTAGGGGCCATTTTACTTTTCTTTATTGGAAAGACTGAAAGGCATAATAGGGAGGTGGTCAGTTTTCTCTATAAGATAAGCCAGGGTCTTCTATAGTGAGTTTAGTTGTGGCCCCAGAATATAACTCTTATTATCCTAGAAATTATTAAAGCAAACACAGCCAAAGGGTAGGTTATTTTATCATCAACAGTGTCACAAATGTACGCATAGAACATCTACTTCTATAGTGTAAATGCCTACCATGTAACCTCCATGAAAAATCATTGCAAAAGATATGACCAGGTAAGATGAATAATTTATTACATAATGAAAACTGAGCATTTGAGGATGAATTTTGAGAAGATAATGTTTGAGGGCTGGAGAGATGGTTCAGCAGTCAAGAGTACTCGCTGCTCTTGCAGATGCCCTGGCTCCTGTTTCCAGCATCAACATCAGGTATCTCACAGCTGCTCATAACTCCAATTCTGGAAGCTAATACCCAACACCCTCTCCTTGTCTCTGGGAGTACGTCCATGTATCTGATGCATATATATGTACACTCAGGCAGATACATATATATGTAAAAATAAAAAGTAAGTCTAAAAGAAAATGATCAACTGTTGTGACTAACCTTATATGTTGCTGCCGTAAGGAAGCCTTTAGTAGTGAAAACATTACAGCCAATTAGTGTATTTCACTATCATAGTAGTGTATGTTTTAATATGTTCCTTAGGAAAAGCTACAGTGAAATGATTAAAGGAAGTTTAAGTTTATGTCCCAACCCTGCCACTTACTGTTTGGTTCCCATGAGCAGGAACCTTTCACCTTCGTTTCCTCTCCTTGACATTGAACAGTAACAGCTTTCTTCCTGGGGATGCATTGAGGATCAACAGAAGGGTGCAGTGCTCAACTTCTAGCAACACACCAAAGCTCAGCCTTCACTCTTTAATATTTACTTACTTTCCTTGCTCAGAATTGTCTTCCCATTGGAGATCAGCTTTCGTCAGTGTTGGGAACCACAGGACACAAGCATCTGATTGCACTGCAGTCTTCACCTTCCTCAGGAGTCTTAGACGAGGCGCCCTCTACACCTTTTCCCTTTAGAACTGGATTGACACCTTCAGCCATCACTGAAAATTTAAAGACTCGTATTGATAAAAGCACACAGCCGCCTAGAGAAGGAGATTCCACAAACCACGATAAGTGTCACCGTGTGCCACAAAACCATTCCCTTTTTGAATGTGATCTTAAAAATGCAGTGTCTTCTTTCTTACCAAAGAAGGCAAGTGGCAACTCAAAAATGCCCAACTCTGAGTTGCTGCCTTTTCTCCAGAACTTATGTAGTCAGGTCAACCATCTCCGCGTGGGACATAATGCTAAGTGGCAAGAAAACATCTCTAAGCCTCAAGAGAGCATTGTTGGTGTTTCGTAAGTATTTTATTTTAAAGCAGATACAGTTGAGATTTAGTAAGTGGGAGAATCAGATGATGGGAAACCCATTTGCCTTGGGTGTACTACCTGATGCTGTTCCCGGTACTTATAGTTCATCACTGATGCACTTACTAGTGTGGATATATATTACATACTTAATAAAACCTGAATATTACGGGAGAAAGCACACAGTCAATCCTGTCATATCTGTATCCCTTTTTTTCTTTTTTCTTTTTTTAATTAGGCAGACAGCTCAGGATTTGACTGTGTGCTTTCTCCCCTAATACTCAGGTTTTATTAAGTATGTAATATATATCCACATACCAGGAATAGAATAGTGTGGACTGCATTAAGGAGATGTGTGGATTTGGTGTTGTACAGTTTTGGGCATTTGTGGAAGAGTTACGGCCATCAACTAAGGGTTGCAATAGAAAGCTATGGCCATGAATTTGGAGGAACTGTGGGAATTTACATTTTTGACTAGGTGTGTTATACATTCCATTGTAACAGATTACCTTTGTAGCTTGGGTTTGTTCCTGGCTATGTTTAAAGTAAAAAAACTATAATGGCATGGGGATTATTTATAGAGTAGAAACTTCTCTCCTCTGGTCTCAGTTTGCTATCTGTGCAGCATCTGCTTGACTAGAATGTTACCAGGCAGCATATTCCTAATCCTTTTCACAGTTATAGTTTGTCAAAATAGTGTTCTAGTCTGAAATAGAGAACTCTGGTCATAGTTCAGATTAACTGTTTTCTTCTACTGTTTGAAGTTTGCATCTGAAAATGGAACTTGAATTATTTTGGAAGAAAACATCACCAACCACCAACATGAATACATCAGCACTTATACTAAGTTCTACAGACAATAGTAGAAGACATTTTTTTCATGTCTATGGAAAATTCACAGAAATATATTGTATCTTAAGTCATAAAGAAGCCTTACCAAATTTAAGAGCACTGAAATCATAGAAATTCTCTGACCATAAAGTTAAGAAATCATTTAACAGTAATAGATAATAGAAAAATTTCCAAACACTTAATGATTAAATAACACAGTTTATCTGGTTGAAGAAGTCTCGCTCGGGATTGGAAAGATGACTCGGTTGGTAAAGTGTTTGCTGCGCAAGTGTGAGGACCTGAGTTTAAACCTTAGTACCTAGGTTTTAAAACAAAAGTGATGCTGTGCACATGTAAGCTGTAATCCTCGTGCTGGGAGGCACAGACAGGACCCCTGGGATTGCTGGCCAGCTAGTCTTACATCTGAGCTCTAGGTTCTGAGAGAGACTGTATCTCAGCAAATAGAGTGACAGAAGTGAACACCAGATGTCAGCCTCCTGCTTTATAAGCTCATGTATAGATACATGTGCATCCACATGAACATGTACACATGCATACAACATACACACCACACACAAAAGGAGCCTCAACAGAAATGGTTTTTTTTTTTTTTTAATTCATAAAGCTGAGTAAACATGCAGAGGTGAACGTTTGTGGGCTGTAGCTAAAGAAGTGATGACAAGAAGCTGTAGCATCATATGCTGCCTTATCGAGGATGGCTATGAGGACAATGGCATGAAACTACTTCCTCAAAATGAAATAAACTGGAGAGATGGCTCAGCAGTTAAGAACATGTGTTGGCTTAATTCTAAGCACCCACATCACTGACAGCCACCTGTAACTCTAGCCCAGTGTTCTAATGTCCTTTCCTGACCTCTGTGAGCACTAGGCACACACACGGCACATATGTGTACATACAAGCAAAATATTACACATACAATAATAAAAATTTAAAATTTAACAATAAAGTGGATGCTCTGAGTAGTTTTAAGCCATTAAAGACTGAATTCAAAGTCTAATGATTATATGAACCTGCAATGCCAGTATTCAGAAAGCCACAGAAAGAGGTTCATAAGAACGGGAAAACAGTAAAGAAAATAATGGGGGGAAAGGTGATTCTTTAAAAATTTTGTGAAAGTTGATGAGCTTCTAACAAGACTAGCAGATAAGGGAGAAGATACAAACCTCCAGTGTGAGATGCAGGAGAGACTGTCACTGTAGAGCCTTGTGCCTTTCAGTGTCAGTAAGGGGATGTAGAATAGTCTCATGCTCACATTAGTAACTTAGAAGAAATGGATTAACTTTTCAAAAACCACAAGCTACAAAACACAACACAAAATATATAACGGAATAACCCTATAGCCACTAATAATACTGAATTTGTAATGGGAGGATGTTAAAGTTTGAAAGTGGTGTGTGGGGTGTGTGTGTGTGTCCTTATGTGTGTCCAGTATTGTGACTTGTGGCTTGATTTCCACTTAGTGGATCCAGTTATTAAACAGGATCCAGTGGATCCTCAGTGGATCATGAGGGCACTGACTGATGGAGCTGTATTTTATTGGTATTATTTGGAGATGGAAAGAATGGGGCTTAGTTGGAAGAAATGGGTCACTGGAGCATGTCTTTGGAGAATGTCTCACCTCAGGCTCCTCCCTGCGTCTTCTGTTACCTGGCTGCCATGAGGTGAACCACTGTGCTCTGGCATGCACTCATCTTCTATACATTCAGCCCAGCCTGGCTCCACAGAAATGGAGAAAGCAGGCAGGCTGTTGTGTTGAACACATTCAACAAATGACATGTTTCTAACATGCAAAGAAACCACACACGATTTCAGAATTTTATAAAAAAATTCTGAGTAAAATACAGACGAAAGACAAGGAATCTTCCACCAGGAAGACTACATAGGAAGCAGATAAGCACAAAGAAGGGTGGCCAGCAGGGAATGCATAGTAAAGCCACAGGATAACTGTGTGTTTCTTGGAATAATTAAACTTAAAAATGCTCACAAGCACATGGAGAACTAGATCTCTTACAGTTTACTGCTGGGATCATAAAATGGCACAGTCACTCAAAGTTATCTTGGCCGTTTGCTAGATACATATTATCATATGCTCTGGCAGACATATTCCTAGGGCTTTATTCTAAAGAAATGAAATTTTATGGCCATACATGGATCAGTACACAATTGCTCATAGGTGCTTTTTATTTTGTTTTGTTTTGCTTTGCTTTGTTTTTTCGAGACAAGGTTTCTTAGTGTAGCAACCCTGGCTGTTGTCATCCTAGAACTTGTTCTGTAGACCAGGCTAGCCACAAACTCCTAGAGATCTGTTTTCCTCTGCCTCCTAAGTGCTAGAATTAAAGGTGTGCACCACCACTGCCCAGGTGAAGCTTTATTTATAATAGTTTTAAAATGGAAACACCAAAATAATTTGTAACAATTTAAGAACTGGTGAATCTACACTGTGGAGTGGTAACCAATAGTTCTAAAACACAGCACCCTAAATGGCTTTCAGGTGAATTATGATGAGAAGCAGCAAAGACCCAGGCAGCCACAGCAGATGGGAGAGTTACTCGTGGGAGTTAGGAAGGGGCATGCAACAAAGGATGGATATCTTTGTAGTTCAAAGTTCTGCATCTTGACTGGTGGTGTTGGGATGAGTATTGTGCACTTGATAAAATGGCACAGAGCTCTATATAACGTTTTATATAAATATTAGTATTCTGTTTTGATGTTATTTCTTAGTTAGGAAATAGTGAAACTATCATATATTAATTAACATACATATGAAAAATAAGCGAATTCTTTTAAAACAAGTGAAAATTCTTATTAGGTTTTGGCTACAGTCTTCTGTGTTGCCTTATAACATGTAAGGGCACTGAAAGAAAGAGTCAGTGTCTGAGGTGTACCTATTTACCTGGGAAAAGACCAATTCACTGCTACGAATTCTGTGAGTTATTAGAGCAGGGGCATTATATCTCATGTACATTTGGAAATGCCACTGTGCATTCACATGAGCATAAGGATGAGAGTCAAATACCAACCGCCATTCTACTAGTACAAAAATTCTTTGGATCTCATTGAGTCCCTGGAGAAAAGAATGCCAGGTTTGTAGGCCCCACTGTGAGGTTCTCTGTTCTGATGTTCACTGAATATAACGTCCCTTTCCTGAAGGTTTGTTAGTTTTTTTTGAGACAGATTCTCATGTAGCCCAGTATCTTAGTTACTTTTATTGCCATGACAAAACTCTATAGCCAAGACAACTTATAAAAGAAAACATTTGGGAACCTATGGTTCCAGAGGGCTAGAGGCTATGACTATCCTGGTGGGGAGTGTTGCAACAGGCAAGCAGACATATCAGTGAAGCAGTAACTGAGAGCTGACTTCTGCTCTAAGCTCTAGGCATAAAGCAAGCTAACTGGGAATGGTGTGGACTTTTGAAACCTCAAAGTCCACACCCCCAGTGACACATCTCCAATGCCACACCTAAGCCTTCCCAAACAGTTCCACCAACTGGCAACCAAACATGCAAATATTACCAAATATGAGCCTGTGGAGGTCATTCTCATTCAAACTACCACACCAAGCAAGCCTATGATTACTCTGCAATTGACCATTAACTTTTGATCCTCTTGGCTCCATTTCCCAAGTGCTGAAATGACAGGTGTGTGTCACACTTTGTGTTTGTTGTGTGTGCTTGTCCATGCAGCATGTTCAGTATGTGGAAGTCAGAGGACAACTTCAGGGATTCTCAGAAGCCATCCACGATGTCTTTTGAAAAGGGTCTCTTACTGCAAACTAGGCTGGCTGGCTAGTGAGCCTCTGAGATCCTTTTCTTTTGTCTTTACAGTCTTGAATGAACAGGACCCAGTGCTGAGATTTTAAGTTCATACTACCTCGTCTGCTTATATAGGTGAATTTATGTAGTATGTGTTGAGTATGAGGGTGTATTTCCAAATGTGTGTAAATATGGGTGGAGGGGAGAGGTCAGTTTTGTGTGTCTTTCTCAATTATGTCCTACCCTGGTTTTTGAGACAGGATTTCTTGCTGTATCTGGAGCTCCCTGATTTGGCAAGATTAGCTAGTCAGTCAGGCATCACCTCCCGGCCTCCCCAGCACAAAGATTATATAAGTACAAGCCACAGCACCAGGTTTCTTATGGAATATGCTGGGGATGTGAACCCAGGTCTTCATACTTGGATGACAGTCTCTTTCCAAACTGAACCATCTCCTCAGCCCCAGATTTCAGGATTTTAATTTAAATTTTTAATTTGTATTCTGAGAATCTAGCTTGGGTCTTCATGCTTACAAGGCAGTTCTTTTAGTGACTGAGCTGTTTCTCTCCTTACTTCACCTGGTCTTATGCAGTGCTAGGGTCTAAACCCAAGGCTTCTTGCATGCTAGAAAAACACTCAAGCAACAGAGCCACAGCCTCAGCTTATTTTTCGATTGTCTTTACTTTATATTGTTCTCAGTTGTTTAGCTAGACAAAGCAGTTAATAGGAGACTGATCTGCATTCAGGACTGTGGCCATTGTTGTGGATTTTAAATCTGGAAATGTGCCATGATGAGGGTAGCTGTAGAGACCAATGCAAATGATGTATCTTGTCTGCCCTTTGGCTAGCTCAGTTTGTTGTTTTTGTCATCATAAAAGAGAAAATTGACATACTTAAAATTTTTATTTTTAGGATGGAAGAGCAACCGATTTGCACTTACTTGGAAAAGATTCTTTCTAAAAACATGGAACTGATGGAAAAGAAGCTTATGGACCACATTGATGAGAGAATGTATCAGCTCCAGGAACACATAGATTCTAAAATGGCTTTGCTAGTGGACTTGCTGCGAAATCCCAACTCCCCACCCCCAGGAATGCCTCTAAGACACTATGACTCCAGAGAAAGACTTTCCAATGGAGAGAGATAAGCTATCAACATGCACAATTATTGCAGATATTTATTACATATTTATTACAAAGCCAAAATCCAAAAAGGTTATGAAAATCAAGTCTTTAATGTCCTTTGAAGGATTCTGGTCTTACATGGTGACCTCAGTGCTTATTTTCATTTGTTACTGTAGATCCAGGTCTGTGCACCAACAGCTACCCTGATACAGTCATAAGTTATTTTGCTTGTTATATTTTTCACTCTTACAGAAATGTATACTTGTATTGCTCAAGTGTTTGCAATGTATAAAGACTTCTATTGCAATTCATTAGTTTGTATTGTATATTACATATTTGAAGTGAATTTTTTATTTATACAGATACCTATGAAATACAGTCTCAAGAGTATGAAAAGTAATGCTATGATTTTTTCTAATTACTTTTGAAGTGTTGGATACTTGGACTCTTTCATTCAGATTACCTACCGGTTTATACTCCTTGTTTATCTGAGATGGGTATTTGCAGTGCTCGGGCTTTCTGGGTTAGCGTACAGAGTGAGGACTAGTGATGTTCATTACAGTACAGCAGCTATAGATTGCTCATTTTCAATCCTACTATTTCAGATGTGGTGCTGTAGGAAAAATGGAAGAGAATTCTTTTCTGGAACTGACAGGTTCTTCTTCTAGAGTCCTTTTTAGTATGCATGATGTGTGACATTCTGAGAATCTAGAATGAGGATTAAGATATATGAATCTAAGAGTTTGCAATTTTCAGCAGTCTGAATTTTCAGAACTTAACTGTTACATCCATTTTGGTAATACAGCTGTGCCTGAATGCATTTTTCTCTTAAGACTACCTGAAAGTAAATAGAACTCTTTTTAACTAATTTGCTTATAAACTTCTCTCTCTTTTTAAGAAAAGAGATATTTCATACTTATTCATTGTTTTGGCAAACTGTTCTTTAACATGCCTGTTGGTTTTGCTCATACGGCAAAGGTGACACAGCACATAGGACACGCCACATTTTTGCTGGTCTTTGGGCCATGGTTGGTGGGAGAGTCATACCATGTGCAGATGTAAGATGTCACTTCCTGGTCAATGAGAAGAAGTACACTTCCAGCTCCAGTCCATGGTTTTGCAGCTTTTGGTAGTTGTGGATCCCCCCTGCCCCCAACTTAGAGAATACCATCCATGACTTAGTAGTATCCTCAGGCCCATAAATCATTAGCTGGGGCTCCCCAGGTTTGCAAGATTGGATCAAACCCCTAAGTGAAGGCTTTGAAACCATCTTGACTTCAACTGGACATACGTTTCCAGCCTCATCTCCACTGCCAATCCCTGTGTCCTCATCTCTGACCCTTGGGACACAGGGACTGACCAGGGAGCAGGTAGGGAACAATGGAAGGAACTTAGAGGAGCAAGAAGTATAAAAGATAGAAACAGATCTCGTAAACCACATGATGTCTGTCATAGGATAGCATGGACCCTGAAGAATTACGACCTCTCCAGGAAATCCTGTGTTGGGGGTGAGAATAGCTCGAAGCCCACTAGAACAGCTGCCTGTCTGAAGAGATGGCTCATAGTTCTCATTTCACAGCTGAGGCTACATATGTTCTCACTTCTTCTTTTCTGTAGTTTGTAGCACTGCTGTAGGAAAAATGGGGAGAAAGGAACATTCCCCCACCCCACACTCCCCAGTTCTTAATGAAAACTGTAAACAAAACCCAGTTTTATATTTTGTCTCCTGATTTTTTTTTTTTTTTTTTTAATAAAAGTGACTGGTAGCAGAACCTCCAGATTCTGATAACAGCATGATATGGGATCCATAAACATCAAGTTGGGCTTTGGGTTGAACCCCCCCCCCAAAAAAAAGACCTTTAAATTGTGGACATCATGCTCATATTAAGGACCCTTATCCATCTTTGTGTCTTGCTTGTACATCTTTGAAGCCTGAGTCTCATTTAGCTCAGTGTTTACCAGCCGTGTCATTTCTTCCTCAACTGATTCTCTCCCTGTGTACCAAAAATCTTCTCTTGCAGAGCCCAGTATTGTAGAACAGCAGGTACTCAAGGAAGTACTCTGAGATGAACTAGATTTTCTATCTCTCTCTCTCTCTCTCTCTCTCTCTCTCTCTCTTTCTCTCTCTCCCTCCCTCCCTCCCTCTTTCCCTCCTCCCCCTCTCTGTATGTTGTATGCTATGCTTCTGGGCCTATGGGTGAGTACAGATATGCATTGCTGGCCTGAGTTTATGGGTGTTTCTCAAATACTGTCCCTGCTAGACTAGACCTATAATGCAGAACTCACACCCTGGAGCTACCTCATTGCTCTGTATGATTGGGGACAAACTAGGATTCGCAGAGAAGATTATGCAGAGAAGGGAGCCTTCACTCTGAAGTGTGGTTGTAGCCTTTTACTACCTGAAAATCAAGAATTCCAGAACAGTTACTGTTTTTTTTCTCTAAAAGTTACCTACACACAGGCAATATTTCTTTTATATAGAAATATTCCCAAAAGAGAAAGTTCAAAAGCTGGGCATGATGGTGCACACCTTTAATCCCAGTACTCAGATGCCAAGACAGACTGATCTCTGAGTTGGAGGTTAGCCTGGTCTACATAGCAAGTTCTAGGGTAGCCAAGCCTAACTACACAGTAAGACCTTTTATCAAAACAAAAAAAGTTAAGGTAGTGATAAGCCAAGTTTAAGGCCATGGCCTTGAGTACACTCTTAATGTTCTCTTGGATATTTTCTGAGAATCCCAGTAACAAAACTATTAACTTTTGTTCACAGCAAAGATACTTCAAAATTCCTGCATCCCTGTGGTCTAGTGTGTTACAGTTGTAATCCTGTCCTGTTGTAATCCAGCATTCCTCAGGAGCCTTCCTGTGACAGTTTACATTTAACAACCCTTTCAAGATATAACTTTGGAAATCAACAAAATTCTACCAATGACTATTATAAAAAAAATGAAGGATGCTTCTCCCTTTTTCTCACATTTTTGGATGTGATTTACTTTTCCTGAGCACCTCACTATTAACCTCTGTTCTTAAACTTTTTAAATAAATCATGACTCTGCTTCATACTTGCTTGTCCTGAAATTGTCTGCACCATGCCGATTAGGGTTTTCCTGGGTGGAGGTCCCTGAGTGGGGAGGGAACTCCTCAAACTGCTGTACATGTCTGAACTGTCTCCAGCGTTGACACTACTGGCAGGGAGGCTGTTCTGTGAGAGTTTAGATTATGTACTGTTTTATGTAGCCAAGGCTGGCCTTGAACTTTCTGATCCTCTTTGACTAAGGAAATTAATCCTTCACTGTCTGCTAAACCAGCTGTGACTTTTTCTGAAGGAGATGCCGGTCAAGAGAATACAGATGTCCCTCAGGGTCCACCAATAGTTATCTCTAGACCTAAAGCCAGATTTGGGCAAAGCAGTCTCCTAGAGGGGAGGTAGAGAGTGTCCTCCATGAGGAGGTGTGCTACACCTCTAAAGAGCTTAATGAGTTTGCCAATTCATTCAAACAGAAGTTTGGGGAATACATGTGAAAATGGATTTGGAAGGTGTGGGATAATGATGAAATGTAACACTGGATCAGGCTGAGTTTATTGGTTATAGACATACTGAATGGGGATTTTAGGTTTAACATGGAAGCTCACACAGTTTAAGTGTCAAAAGTTTGTTTATATGGTTGGCTGAAGCATTTGTCAAAAGACGGCCTACTGAAAAGGAGTTGAAGATGCCTGATGAAAGGATTTTAAGGCTCAGGGAAATTTCAAAGCTAGAATATATATGCTGTATAAAATTAATCCTCTACAATGGGAGGCCCAGAAGACATGCCCGTCAGTAGTCCTAGAAGATGCAAAATGGTGAGGGGGGACCAGCATATTTGAAGAGCTTTGTAGTTGCTCTTTTCCTTCTGTCAGACATTAAGGTTGGAGATGCTGCTGCTCAGTTGAATGAATTGAATTCATTAAGTTTAATTGGGCCCTGAGTGGGTGGGGGCTATGTGGCAGCACTGAATTGCCAATGACAAGGGGATCATAGTTATTGTAATGGCCTAACCCATAATGGGCTGCACAGGTTCAGTGAATGTTATGGTGGCATGCTATGGACCTTTGATACTAGCTAATCAATCATGGTGTTTCCAGGCATGAAATAGATAAGAAGCCTACTGAATTGTCAATCCATTTAAGTGCAAACATTCTTAAACAAATGTAGGCTCCACTAGGTCATGGCAAGGGGAATCTGGACCTGTGAACCAGTTTCCAGATTTGAGCCAGTTTGCGGACCCAGAACCCCTTGAATGAAGGAACAGCCAGGTTCCCCTGAGGAAAGATCTTGATAAAATACTTCAGAGTTTTATTATTAGCCTTTCTCCAGCACTTCTCCCTCCCAGAGAGACCTGTGGACTTTTACAAGGGTAACTGTACACTGGGGAAACAATCAGACTTTCTGTGCTCTCTCGGATACTAGTTCAGAATTGACATGAATGACCCCTAGACACATTATGCCCCTCCAATAAAGTGGAGGCTGATGGAGGTCAGTTGATCAATGGAGTTTTGACCAAAGTCCAACTCACAGTAGGTCCCAGAACTCATCCTGTGGTTATTTCCCTAGTCCCAGAATGTATAATTTGGATAGGTATACTTAGTAGTTGGCAGAATGCTTACATTGCTTTTGTGACCTGTGACAATATCGAATCCCTGGAGGAATTGCAGAAATTAGTGTTATCAAGAACTTGAAAGATGGAGGGTGGTAGTTCCTACCACATCTCCCTTTAACTCTATGTGGCCAGTGCAGAAGACAGATCATGGAGAATGACAACTGACAACTGCAAAGTCAATCAAGTTGTGACTCCAGTTGCAGCTACTGAAGCAGATGTGGTGTCCTTACGTGAACAGATTAATACATTTCTTGGTACCTGGCATGTAGCTAGTGATCTACAAAATGCTTTTTTCTTGGTACCTGTCCATAAAGACTGCCAGAAACAATTTTTCAGCCAGCAAGACTAGCAATACCTTTACAGTTTTTCCCCAAGGATATATTAACTGTCCAGTTTGATGGGATCTTGATGATCTGTTTCTTCCACACAATATCACATTGGTGCACCATATTGACAACATTATGCTAATTGGACCAAGTGAGCAGGAGGTAGCAACCACTTTGGACTTGTTGGTAACACGTGTACAACAGAGGATGGGAAATAAATACAGCCCAAATACAAAGGCCTTCTATCTCAGTGAAATGCTTAGCTGTCCGTCATGAGCTGGATATTATCTGGGCCACCAAGCCATAAAGCAGGATGTGCACAACAGCTATCTATTATCTAATGGAAGTGGTATATATGTAATCAGGCCCTAGAAGGTCCTGAAGGCACAAAAAAGTTTCATTAAGAAGTTGCCCAAGTTCTTGTGGTTTCTAATCTCGTTACATTGCTGTCTCCTGCCAAGCATGCACCTGGGTCTCCTGGAGTGTGTCCTATCAGTTGACTGAGAAAGAGAAGACTAGGATCTAGCTTACTAATGGTTCTGCATGTTATGCAGGCAACCATCCAGAAGTGGACAGCTGCAGCATTTAAACTTCTTTTCAGGACCACCCTGAAAGACATCAGCAAAGGAAAATCTTCACAGTAGACAGAACTTTGGGTAGAACACATGGTCATACGTTTTATTTGGAAGGAGAAATGGCCAGATGTGTGATTGTTCACTGATTTGTGGCTATAGCCAATCTAGATGGCCAGGGACTTGGAAAGAGCCTGATTGGAAAATTGATGAGAAAGACATCTGAGGAAGAAGTATGTGGATAGATCTCTCCAAATGGACAAAAGATGCAATGATATGTGTGTCTCATGTAAAATGCTCATCAGAAGAAGACTTCAGCTGAGGAGGAATTCAGTTATCAAATAGGATGACCCGTTCTGTGGTCAGCCTCTTTCCTCAGCCATTCCTGTCATTTTTCCAGTGGCTACATGAACAAACTGACTATAGTGGCAGCAATGGAAGTTATGCATGAGGCTTGACAACAAGGACTTCCACTTACCAAGGCTGACTTGGCTACAGTGCTACCATGTGCCGAGAGAGTAGAGACCAACGTTGACTCATCATTCCCTGGGGTGACCAGTCAGCTATCTGGTAGCAAGTTGACTACACTGGATTGGTTCCTCCATGAAAAGGACAATATTTTGTCCTTATTGCAGTAGATATTGATTCTGGTTATTGATTTCCTTTTCCTCCATGTACTGCTTCTGCCAAAACCACCTACAGAATGTCTTACCCACCATCATGGTATTCCACACAGTATTGCTTCTGATCAAGAAACTTATTTCACAGCCATAGAAGTGTGACAGTGGGCCCACAATCATGGAATCTATTGGTCTTACCATTCCCCGCTGTCCTGAAGCAGCTGCCCTAATAGAAAGATGGAATGGTCTTTCAAAGACACAGCTACAGTTAGGTGGCAGCAGCCTGGAGGGCTGGGGTGTGGTTGTCCAGAAGGGGTATATGCTTTGAATCAGCATCCAGTATGTGGACTGGGTTCTCCTCCAGCTAGAATTCATGGGTCCAGGAATCAAATGATGGAAAAGGGAATTGTTCAACTGTCTGTCATCTCTAGTGCCCCACTAGGAACATGACCTTAAGTTCATCTAGCCTAGAGGTTTTGGTTCCAGAAAAGGAAACAACACTCCTGCCAGGAGAAACAACAAACATTCCATTGAACTGGAAACTCAGACTCCTCCCTAGCCACTTTGAACTTCTGATGCTAAAAGGCTAGGAAATACCTAACAGTGTTAGGAAGAGTGATTGGTCCAGATTACCATAGGGAAATTGGGTTGCTTCTCTATAATGAAGGTATGAAAAATTATGTTTGAAGTGTAGGAGATCCTTTAGGGCATACTCGTGGTGCTACTGTGTTTTGTGATTAAAATCAATGTGAAACTACAGCCTGATCCAGGCAGGATGGCAAAGGACACAGACCCATCAGGAATGAAGGTATGGATTGTAATTGACGGGTGTTTCTGTAATATTTTGTTAAGATTGTGTTTGTACAAGTTTTTGTGTTAGTAATGTAACATCAGTTAAGAGAATATCAGTAATTATATTTAAGTTTGAGATACTAAAAGAATGACTTTCGAGGGACAGTGCTACTATTTTAAAATGTATAATGCATTCACACTTGTATGAGGGATAGTTTATTACATGTAATTATGACCTGGTTAAATGTAGAATGTGTTTGTAGTTGTACATGGGGTAGTTTTATCAGGTTGGATGTAATTATGACCTGGTTATTGTTCTCATCTGGGAATTAAGGATGACAATAGGAGATATGATTGTGTGTCAAGTTGAGAAGGGGTAGATGTGTGATGACTATTCTTGGTTGTCAACTTGACTACATCTGGAACTAACTAAAACCCAAACAGCTAAATACACCTGTGAAGGATTTTTTTTTCTTAAAAAAAAAAAAAAGTGGGTCTTCCCACTTCAAATGATTGTTCAAATTAATCTGGGCCACAGCACCTGGTGGCAGCCATGTAAGGACGTGGAGGAAGGAAGCTCGCTCTTTGCCTGCTTTCCTCTCTGTCGCAGGGAAGTCCACTCCTTCCCTGGCATTAGAGCCCATTTCTTCAGGATTCTGGTGTGTACTGAAGACCAGCTGAGACGTCAGCCTCAGGGACTGGACAGCTACTGGATTCCAGTGGTAGACTTGTATGTAAGTTCTGTTCCTCTAGAGAACCTAGACTAATATAGTTACTATTTAGTCTTGTCTCTTAAGGCCTGTGCATCCCAGAACACCAGACCTCACATAATTCTTACCAGCCTGTGATGGTTGATACTGGTTATTAACTTCACAGGGTCCAGAAGCATCTAGGAGACAAACTTCTGGATATATCTGTGGGGGAGTTACTAGACTGGGTTGAGGTGGGAAGAACAACCCTACATGTGGGTGGCTGGGGTCACAGATTGATAGAAAGAAGGAAGCAAGCATCTCCCTCTACTTCTTGGCTTCTGACACTGTATGGCCTGGTTCTGTGTGACCTCTCATCCCAGTGGACTATATACCCTGAAACTGTGAAGTCGGAACCTTTTTCAGTATCAGGAATTTGGTCTCAGCATGGAGAAAGGTAACCAGTATGTACTTTAATTTGGCATAACTTGGTAACAGATTTACCAGCTTGATCCTCAAAATTCAGGTTTCCTAGACTGTAAAGTATTTTATTTTCTGTTAGAATATACCTAGTGATAAGGAATTTTTACTGGTACTACTTTTAATATTTAATAAGTAGAATTTAGAAATAATGTGTTTTCAGTAGTAAAGTTTTGGTCAAGTAAATTATGATACATCCATGTAAAATTATTCTATTAATGATAAGAATATTTTTTGAGACCTGAAGCATGGCTCAGTCATTAAGCATGCTTGCTATTCTGCCAGATGATCTGAGTTTGGTTCCTGGCACCATACCAGGTAGCTCACAACTGTAACTCCAGCTTCAGGAGACCCACTACCTTCCTGCCTCTATCGACACTTCTTATATTTATGGTTGTGAGCCTAGCCTTTAACGGCTGAGCCATCTCTCCAGCCCTCTATCGACACTTCTTAGAGATGGTGTACATATATAGACAATTGGGTACATATTATACACATAAAGTTTAAAAAAGAAAGAGCTACAGAGACCCACAGCTGGACAATGTACAGAGGGTGAGAAACTTGGGAACACTTGGTCCTAAGTGGATGTCTCTATAAATTCCCTCCCTTCACACGTGGCTCAGAGAAACGTGCAGAAGCAGGGCAGAAATAGTCAGAGCCAAAGGAGATGGTGGGCACCAAGGAAACAAGACACAGTAGAATCGACACACGCCCATGAACTCACAGAGACTTGGTAGCATGCACAGAGCTGCACAGATTTGGGGACTCAGTGCTGAGAGCCTCCATCCCTAACCCAGAAGCTATCTTCAATTGATAACCATTTACAGGAAAAATCTCACTGTGTATGCAAACACTTTTAAGGGCAGGCTCCCTACCCAATAGTACAAGACCAACACAAAACAGATTCAGTGGTGTTTGGGGGTTTTCTTTGTTTGTTTCTGTCTCATAAGGCCTTATCTGGGATTTTTTCCTACCCTACAGGTCTTGTACATTATGGTTCTCAATTTTTCGTTTTTTAGGAATTTCTGTGTGCCAATGTGTGTGTGCCCTATGTCTATAAGTGTTTATTGTGTATTTTTTTTTGGCTCTTTGTTTTTCTGGTTATTTGTTTTGGTCTATTCAATTTTATCATTTTTTTTCTTTAGATGCTTGTTTGTTTTCCAATGAGGGAGAGCAGGAAAGGATGTGGGCTTGGGTAGGTGGGATGATGGGAAGATCTGGAAGGAGTTGAAGTATTTAGAACCATAGTAAGAATATGTTGTATGAGAAAAATCTGTTTTCTATTTAAAAAGTAAAATTTTAGGCACAGTACAGTAAAAACATAATGGAACATGAAACAAAATTCAAGCAGAATTTAGCACTGAAAATGTCACCTCACTCAGAGGCATCATTTCTCTCTTTGGGCATAGGAAGTTTCCGTCTTAAACCTAATTTTGAAATACTTTTAAAAATTATTTTAGGGATTTAATAAAATGATATCTTTAAAATTGTTTACATGCCCCCTTTTTATTTTCTACTCTAATTCTCCTGCTTATATTGCAACACAGTAATATTATAGAGTCAAGTCTCAAAATGAGTAAAAAAGTTAGAATAAAGGATGTTCATAACCATCATCACCACCAAGTGAAGGTACAGGATTATTTTGATTATTGTGTGCTTATACAGAGTACATAAATACCATATTATAGAGTAAATAATATAAACATTACAGAAATTGATTTGAAAAATAAAATATTCTACTAAGAAAAAAATAGTGATGGTGAAGATTTTTGTGTCCACCCCTGCCACGTCAGAGTCCCTCACTTGTGCTACAATAGCAAGGTGGCAGGGAGCCGGTATCTGTATAAACGCTGCAGTCATCACAGCACGTGATGGTACGACAAGACTCAGCAAGGATGGGTTTGGCCCGGATGATCTTGCTCTGGAGGAGCTTGGGTGGATCAGTACAGCGTTCAGCATCTGCATCCTTTGCGATTCTTAAGAAAACATACACAAAACAAGCTTAGCATTTTCCTTCCCAGTAAGAGTCTTACAATCATGAGGGCTAGGTGCCCATCACACATGTGACACCAGCCTTGGGTTATAGCTCTCTGCTCCTTTCCCATCACTTCCTCTCCTACAATTGCTATGCATGGGAACCCAGGTTACCACTCCAAGCAAGGGAGAGTGGATTGCACCCCAGTGGCTGCTACAGACCCATAAGATGTTGGGAGGGATGGAGAAGGTGCCACAGTTGGCTGGGCTCAGCTCTGGCCTCCACCCTAGTCCCTAGGAAGGGACACAGTTACTGCGGACAGACAGCCTCATAATTAAGGCTTCTCTTGCAGACTTCAAGCATCCCTCCTCTGACTTACATCCCTTCAGCTGTCCTCTGTGGATCTCTACTCTCTCAGCCCACTTCACTTTTCCCACAGCCATTGACAATGAATAAGGGACCATGTGAGCGTCCCAGTGAGTGGCAAGAGGTCACTATGGCCATACCCTGTGTGAGTAGGAGACAGCTTATCTCCTAGGCATCCTCTGTGGATGTTCCAGTCTACAGTACTGAGGATGGAAAGGATGCTCAGCCAAGGGTCCTGTTAAGTACCTGATGGCAGTGTCACTCCCTGAGGCTGAGTGACAGAAAGTGATGTGATGCTGGTACACACAGTGTCCAGGC
>PVIH01016054.1:0-47097 GCA_004025045.1 Sigmodon hispidus
AAAAAAAAAAAAAAAAAAAAAGAGCAGAGAATCTCTTAACCACTGAGTCATCTCTCCATTTCATTAGAGAGTTCTATCATGTAAAGGAGCCTGTGGCTAAGACTGGTGAACTTGAGTTTGATCTCCACCACTCATGCGCTAGATAGAATCAACTCAGAAAAGTTTTCCTCAAACCTTTGCTAACACGCTGTGGGAAAAATTAATTCATATAAGAGATGAATTAACATTTATTTATGTGCATGTGTGTGTACATACATACATGTGTGCCACAGCAAGCGTGTGAAAGCCAGAGGACAAGTTTAGGGAGTTGGTCCTTTTAGTTAGTTCCCTTCCTCCACCACGTGGGCTCCCCGCTACCGCTCAGGTTGTCGGCTTGACAGCAGATGCTTTTACCAGATGAGCCATCGCAGTTATAAAAATGTTTTGTTGTGTTAAAGGGGAAGTCTTTTCACTTTTAGCCTATAGTCACAGGAGGCAGAGGCAGGCAGATCTCTACAAGTCAAAGGCAAGGCTGTTCTATGGTGAGTTTTAGGTGAGCCAAGGCTATACAGTGAGACTGTTTCAAAACTTAGAAAGAAGGAAAGAGGGGGGAAGGAGGGAGGGAGAGAGGGAGAGAGGGAGAAAACCCATATCCCAGTATGAGTTTCATTTTACTCTGAGTTCATTGAGATTCTTGAATTTTTTTTAAAAGCTTTTATTTATTTCCCTTGGTGTTTGCCTGGAACTGGAACTACAGACAGTTGTTAGCTGCCATGTGGGTGCTGGGAATCGAACCCGGGTCCTCTGGAAGAGCAGTCAGTGCTCTTAAACGCTGAGCCATCTCTCCAGCCCCGAGATTCTTGAATGTTTATATCCATGTTTTTCATTAAGTTTGGGAAGTGTTTCAGCATCTTCTGTTCAAATACACTCTCAGGTCCTCTCTGTCTCTCTTCTTAAATCTTTTCTTCTTTTCTGTTTTTCACATTTGATAATTTCCATTGTCCTAGTTTTTTTTTTAAAAAAAGAGTTATTTATGTATGTATTTTATGAGTACTTTGCACCAGAAGATGCATCAGGCAGTTGTGAGCTGCCATGGGAGTGCTGGGAATTGAACTCAGGACCTTTGGAAGAGAAGCTAGTGCTCTGAGCCATCTCTTCAGCTTCCAAGCATTGTCCTATTTTCAACCTTAGTGTCTCCTCTGTCCACTTAATCTGTTTTTTTATTCCTCTAGTGGTTTTTTTTTTGTTCCAGTTATTGTGCTTTTCTGCTGTAGAACTCCTTGTGTGTGTGTGTGTGTGTGTGTGTGTGTGTGTGAGAGAGAGAGAGAGAGAGAGAGAGAGAGAGAGAGAGAGAGAGAGAGAGAGAGAGCAGAAAGAGAGAGACGAGACAGGGAGACAGAAACAAACAGGGGTTGCTGTGTAGTCCAGGCTTTCTTACACTCACGAACCTCCTGTAAGGCTGGGGTTACAGGTCTGAGCCCCGATGCTCTCCTATGAACGGTCCCTTTCCTGTGGCGGACTAGGAGTTTCTGGGCGGATGAGGATGTAAGACCCCCACCTTGCTGATCCCTCCACTCTTGTTTCCTCTGGTCAGCTGTTCTCACCTGTGGGAGTTGCATATCAGATATCCTGCATGTGATTCATATGCATTACGATTCATATCAGTAGAAAATTTACGGTTATGAAGTAGCAACAAAAGAATTTCATGGTTGGGGAGGTCACCACAATGTGAAGAACTGTATTAAAGGGTCACAGCATCAGCAGGTTGAGAAGCAGTGCTCTAAATAATGCCAGTTTTTTGTTGGGATTAAGTAGATCCTCTTGGCTTATATTTAAGCTTTGTTTTGGTGTCTAGCAAAGCCTTTAGTATAGGAATAATTGATCTCTGTGACTAGACTGCCAGTTGGGGGATTCTATGTACTCAGTGCCTGGTATATTACAGGGTCTGTCCATCCTTACAGTAGGAACATGGACCATTCCCACACTTATGTTATTGCTGCATTGTTATCTAAAGTCCTATAAACATTTGCATTGAGTAACATTTCTTTGTTCTAACTTCTTCAGGACAAAGTAGTTGCAAAAGGTAGATGTGGGTAACACAGTGAGTTGTTTCCATGTATAACTTTTTGTTTTGTGAGACAGAGTCTGTAGCCCAAGAAGGCTTCAGAGTCAAAGCAATATTCCTGCCTCAGACCTCCCGCCCCCCCAAATGAGGGGATTACAGGCAGAAGCTGCCACTCCTAGGTTAAATCCTCCAGACTTTCCCTCAGAGGTGTGAACTAATACCCTGATTGCCTTTGGGGAGATCACAGCATTGGCGTTGCTTAGGTAATGGGGAGCCTGTGAAAGTCTTGGGCAGGAAAGGACTCGATTGACCTGAACAACGAGCAAGAGCAGATACAAAGTTTCCAAAGTATTGCAGGCCAGAGGACCTACAGGTGCAAAAGACCGTGGCGGGCAACGCGTTCAGCATAGAGTAAGGGATAGCAGCTGGTGTAGGGAAGGGTCAGCTGTCTTAGGGTCACCTTTCTCCCCCATTGCTGGGAGTAAACCCAGGGCGTTGAGTATTGCCAGGCCTTCCTCTGTTTTTTAAAACTTATTTCATGTATATGGGGGGTGTTTTGTTTACTCTGTATGTCTGTACAGTGTATGCTTGCCTGGCGCCCCTAGAGGCCAGAAGAAGATGGCAGATCCCTTGAACTGGAATTGTGAACAATTGTGAACTGCTGTATGGGTGCTAGATATTAAAACAAGGTCTTCTGGAAGAGCAGCCAGTGCACTTAACTGTGGAGTAACATCCCTGGCCCCCAGATGCTTTATTTTCTTCTCTTATGGTTTTTTTGAGTTAGGGGTTGTAAACAGACTTTTTTTTCTCTGCCAGCCCCAACTAACAACATGGAGACTTCTTATTAATTATGAAAGCTTGGCCTTTTGCTTAGGTTTGCCTCAACTAGCTGTTATAACTTAAATTAACTCATTTATATTAATCTACATTCTGTCATGTCGTGTTACCTCTCTCATCTCATACTTCCTGCTCCCTCTCTGTGTATCCTGGAGTCTCCCATATGCCTCCATCTTTCTTCCTCTTCCATTTTCTCTGTGGAAATCTCATCTATACCTCCTGCCTAGCAATTGACTGTTCGTCTTTTTATTACACCAATCATAGCATACATTTTCACACAGTGTACAAATATCCCACAATAAGGGTTTCTCTGAGTGTCCCTGGCTGTTCTAGAACTTGCTCTAGACTTGTTCTAGAACTAGGTTAGCCTGGAACTCGGAGATCTGTCTGCCTCGGCCTTTCAAGTGCTGAGATTAAAGGTGTGTTCACACTGCTGGGCCCCCAGATGCATTCTTAACATAGTTGATAGTCATTAGAGGGCTATGTCTTTGGGTCACCACTCATTTTATATGGCATGGGGAGAGAAGCCAGAGCTTTAGTACACACTAGACAGCTCTCTACCAACTGAGCTACATCCTCAGTGCCCCACTTTCTGTTTTGTTTTCGTTTTTTGAGACTGGAACTCATGTAGTCTAGGCTAGCCTCAACGCACTATGAGGTTAGCCTTGAACTCCTAATCCTATTACCTCTGCAGTTTCATTGGAATTATAAGCAGATTACACTCCAGCCAGGTTCCTAGGTTCATTTTTTTAAATTATGTTTTATTTGTACTGTTGACTGACAATTTTTTGTCTGTTTTTTTGGGTTTTGTTGTTGTTTTTTGTTTGTTTAGTTTTGTTTTTGGATTTTTTTTTAATCTTTATTTATTTATTTATTTGCCTTGGTGTTTGCCTGGAACTGGGAACTGGAACTACAGACAATTGTGAGCTGCCATGTGGGTGCTGGGAACTGAACCCTGGTCCTCTGGAAGAGCAGACGGTGCTCTTAACCGCTGAGCCATCTCGCCAACCCCTGGTTTTTGGCTTTTTGAGACAAGGTTTCTCTGTGTAACAGCCCTGGCTGTCCTGGAACTCACTGTGTAGATCAGGCTGGCCTTGAGCTCACAGAGATCTGCTCACCTCTGCTTCCTCCCCAGGTCAGGGATCAAAGGTTTACACCATGGCCACCACCACCCAGCCTGACAAGAATTCTTTATTTTCTTTGGTGACAGAAAATTATGGTTAAGACAGGCTCTCACCCTGTAGGCTTGCCTAAAACTCACACCCAATCACAGATAGCTGAAGGAGATGGGAGTATCTAGAAGTCCAGATCAGCATTGGCTATACTCTTAGCTTATACATATGAGTACCACACAGACATGCACACCTATAACACACACACACATACATAAATAAACTTTTTTTTTTCTTTAAAAGTATGGTTGGGCATGGTGGCATACTCCTTTAATCCCAGCACTCAGAAGGCAATGTCTCTGCATTTGAGGCCAGCCAGGTCTACACAGTGAGTTTCACGACAGCCTGGGCTGTTACACAAAGAAACTCTGTCTTGAAACACAAACAAACAAACAAACAAAAGAGAAGAAAATAAGAGGAAAAAGAAAAGAGAGAGAAAAGCATGATGGTTCTACTTTCAATAAAAATATAAAATAGGAAAATTGTTGGGGCCAGAAATTAGATTCCAAGAAGAATATGGTGGTGAATGTCTGAATTCTCGGTACTTAAGAAGTTGAGGCATAAGGATTGGAGTGAAGGAAGTCCAGCTGGACTACATACTAAGACTCTTTCTCTTAAACTTTCTCAAAAACTACCAAACCAAAACCAAACAGAAGCATCACAAAGACAGCCTCCCTTCCTCAGAAATAGAGAGAGAAGAAAGAGGGGTAGAGAAAACAGAGGAGAGGTTATCAGGAGCTGGAGGGAAGAGACCAGGGGTAACTTGTTGCTTAACGAGTGCAGAGTTCCTAGGGCAGAGATGAGAGAGGCTTTGGAAACAGTTCTGGTAGTTGCAAAATCCTGGCAATGTGGGCCATGACAGAACAGTTACCTGTAGCAGCAGGCAGGCTCAGAGCTGGGCCCTAGT
Source organism: Sigmodon hispidus (assembly GCA_004025045.1). Lineage (NCBI taxonomy): Eukaryota > Metazoa > Chordata > Mammalia > Rodentia > Cricetidae > Sigmodon > Sigmodon hispidus. Next base: position 4,961 of record PVIH01016054.1, read on the forward strand.
CCTGTCAAACGAAAGAACCCATTGTGAGAAGACTAATTACCACTGAATAATGATTGCAATGAGACAGATGATGGTGGCCTAGCACTCAGGAGGCAGAGGCAGGCCAATCTCTGTGAGTTCAAGGTCAGCTTGATCTACAGAGTGAGCTTCATGACAGCCAGAGCTACACAAAGAAACCCTGTCTTGAAAAATAAAATGAAAGAAACAAAAATTTTTTAAGAGACTCTGTTAAAAGCACCCATGTGGCAGCTTTCACACTTTTTCTGGCTTCTCAGGCACCAGGCATTCATTTGGTGCACATCAAACACATGAACACACTAAATAAAAATTATATTTTATTTTCAAAAAATGATTAAAATGAAGCCAGTGAAATGACTCAGCAGGTAAAGGTGTTTGCTGCAACCCTGAAAACCTGAGTTCAATTCCTGGGAACCACAAAGTAGGAGAGAACTGACATCTACAAGTTGGTCTCTGCAGCCACAAACACACATGTGTGCTCCTCTAATAAATAACTGTAAAAAAAAATGCTTTTTCAATGATTAAAATAAGACTGGGTCTATAGCTCAGTTGGTAGTGCTTTCCTGTAATGTATAAGGCACTGGGTTTGATCCAAAGCAGCAAATTAACCAGGTGCAATGGCCCTTGCCTATAATTCCAGAACTGAAGTGGAGTTAGAAGTTCAAGGTCATTTTACCTACATAGCAAATTCAAGACCAGCCTGAATGGCAAGTTAGGACTCTTCAAAAAAGAGAAGGGGATGTGGAGGTAGGAGAAAGCTGGGTGTGGTGTTGCACATCTGGAATCTGAAGGGAGACTGAAGCGGGAGGATTGTCTCGAGTTGGAATCTTGGTCTATACAGGAGTTCTAATCAGCATGTTAGAGTTGGTGTGTGTGTGGGGGCGCTGTTAGTAGGGGTGGCAAGCAATCCAAATTGGAGGATAAGTTTTTCAGATGGGCAAGATGGTCATAGTGGTGTCACAGTCCTGTCGTTCCAGTACTCCAGAGGCTGAGGCAGGAGGATCAGGAGTTTTAGCCAGCTCAGGCTATGCAGTAAGCCTCTAACTCATAAAACAAGGTGAGCTTTCTGCCTTCGAGGTGCAATCCACACTGTGTCCTGCACTTCTGCTGATTCTCAGGCCTTGTCTCTGAGGCTTCTGATTTAATCTATCCAATGTGGCAAACAATCTCCAGAGAGAGTGAGGTCAGCATATCTGCTTCCATCCTTCAGGTTGTGTTTTGTCTGTATGTACAACATGTGTGTTTCTAGCGGCCTTGGAGGTCACTGGGTCACTGGCACTGGAGTTTCAGATAGTTGCATGCAAAAAGAGGCCGAGTTTTCTGTCCTGACTGCCCAGTCCCAAATAAACACACAAAAACATATCAACATTACAAAGTGCTTGACCAAGAGCTCAAACTTATAACTAACTAGCTCTTACATTTCTACTAATCCATGTTTTGCCATGTGGCTTGTGCATTTACCCATTCCCTGGCATCTTGCTTCTTGGGTGGGCTTGCTGCCATCTCCCTGACTCCGCCCCTCTTCATCCTACTCTTCAGTTTGATTGTCCCGCCTAGCTTTATCCTGCCTCAGTATATATCAAACAGCTTTTTAAAAATTAACCAATTAACACATATTCACAGCATACAGAAGGATTATCTTAAGGCAGTTAGTTGTAAGCCACCACGTGGGTGCTAGAGACTAAACCCGGGTTCTCTGCAAGAGACACAAGTGCTCTTAATCACTGAGCCATCTCTCCAGCCCATCCCTCCTTAACATATGATTATTTTAATTTGTTTTGAGGGCACTGAGTTTCACATCACCTCTTGGTAAAATGACAAGTGGGGGATGTCTGAGACAGAGAAAGAGAAGCTGAAGCTGCTGGGGTCCTTAAGAAGGGCACCAGCTAGTCCTTTAAAGGAAAGTCACCCCTAACTAGGGGATCTCTACCTATTCTCCCTTTCCACTATAAAACTCCTGTGGGGGGGCTGGAGAGATGGCTCAGAGATTGAGAGCACTGACTGTTCTTCCAGAGGACCTGAGTTCAATTCCCAGCAACCACATGGTGGCTCACAACCATCTACAATGACATCTGGAGTCCTCTTCTGTACACTGTATACATAATAAATAAATAAATCTTTAAAAAACCCCAAAACTCCTATGGCCTCTCAGCTCCACAACCAAGAGACCCTCTAAGCCAGCAGGTTTCTCATGGTGACCTCATGATGACCCCAACCATAATACTATTTTCATTACTATTTCATAACTGTAATTTTGCTGTTATGATTCAAAATGTAAATATTTTTGAAGATAGAGGTTTGCCAAAGGGTCATGACCTACATGTTGAGAACCACTGTTCAAAGCACAAGCCTCACAAGCTGAGACATGGAGGAGCACACCTAAGAACACGATGGAGGCAGAGGTCAAGGCTGGAAACACAGGACACACAGGAAATGGCGTCCTGATAGCCCACTGAAGAGGGAATGGCTTGCACTCAACCCACCCCCCAATTTTCCAGGTTGAGGGGTGGTGAGGTGGGGGTTACCTGGGACTCTGGCTTCCTGGAAGACAAGGTGAAAGAGAAGCTGTTATTTAAAAAATTTAGAAACAACGTCTCATATACTTAGTTCGTTGACCTTGAACTCTAAACTTCCTATAGATTAGGATGACCTTCAACTCCTGACCATCTTGGCTTCAGCCTCATGTGTTGGGATTACAGACGTGTGTTGCTATTCTCTATTGAGCTGCTGTGTGTCTTGCCAAAATCTTCCCTCTGGTGCGGCAGCCATCTCTGCCAAGCTCCTTTTCTTTCTGTTATTTGGTAATATCTACCTTTCTCCACTTCTCGGCAAGCAAACTCCTTGTGAAATACGTTTGCCTTCCACTATACTAGGCTATAATAGTTAAGGCTTTGCTTGAATGGCCCAGTTCCTGTGTGCTCTGAGTTCTGCCTTAGACTAGGCTAGAATTATTGGAGAAGGAAATGGAATTTCTTTGGAGTAAATTCCTGAGGGTCTGGTAGATTGGTAGACATGACTTAGACTCTCAGAAAAGTTCTTATCAACTAGGGGGACAGGACACAAGGCTTGGAATAAAACTCTCACAAGATTCAGATATAACTCAGAGAAATAATGATTCAGATTCCCAGAGACTAATCACAGTCAAGTGTGTAGCTGTGGATTCAGGCCATGGAACAATGGGAAGCAGGTACATACTCCTGCCCTTCTTCATCCTGGGGACAGCATGGACTTTAGTTCCAGCTCTTAGATATGCAGTAGGGAAGTTTAAGGGAGCTAGCTCTTTTCTACAGACAATCTGTACATCTGAAAAGTAATGTCCCAGGGAAATGGTAGAAATAATCCTGAAGAAGAGTTCTGAACAAGTCAGAGGAAGTGTCATGATCCACCTTAACTTACCGTGGCTCAGCCTCCCAGCCAGGCATCAAGGAAAGCAGCAGGTCGTGGACACAGTCACCTCAGGGTTTATGAGACAACAGGGCCCTATTCCATGAGTAGCCGTCCTGAACCTACTCCCTTCCAGAAGCCATTCACAGGGCAAAGTCAGGGAGATTTCTCCAGTGTGGGCCTTGCTTCACTCATACCTCTGGAGTATTTTTCCCTGTTTGCATATTTTTCCTCAAGGTTCCTTTGAGCTCACGTGTCCTTGAGGCTGAGTGCCTGAAGAAGTGTTAGTGCATGTTCAGGGCTTCCTGTGTCTTGCCAACTCCTGACAACCTACTTGGCTTATTCCCTTTTGATTGAACCCAGAAGTTTCATTCAAAGGTATAACTTGCACAATAGTTTCCCCTAAGGTTCTCTACATGACTGGTAACATGATGCGTGCTAACATGATACATGCTTTTCCCAGGGCCACTCATTTGCTTCCTCTTAATTTCCTTACTGCTGCTGGTCCCAGGCGCCCTGAGAAGGGTGATGTTTACAGCTGTGGGCCAGCTGTGTCATCTAGGTCTGGTAGCTTATTTTGTATTCTTCAACTTGTTATTAAGTTCTTAGCTAATGTCTGGCAAACAGCCAAACAGTAAATGTTAGTTGTTATCAGTGTTACTAGATTTTTCATTTGATTTTTCAGACAGGGTCTCACTATGTAGCCTTGGGTGGCCTGGAACTAGATATAACTTATAGAGCTCTGCTTGCTTTAGCCTCTCTGTCCAGATCATTGCTACCAGATTTTGTGTGTATGTGGTGCATGACATGTACACATATGGTTCTGAAGATCAACCCCAGGACCTCATATGTGCTATGTAAGTGTCCTACCACTAAGCTAGTTGTCCTCTGAATTCCACACATGTGCCCTGCCCTCATCAGCAAATATATGTACTAGGCTTTTTACAAATATATGTAATAGGCTTTTTACAAATATGTGTAACAGGTTTTTCATCATGTTTTGGCTTTTGGCTAATATTGAATATCCATGCTCGAAGTCACCTTTGGCCTTATCCAGCTTATGGTAGGTTTGAGGCCAGCCCTAACCCTACTTTTTCCTCTGATGGGTTCCGAGTTTGGTCCTACAGGAAGGTCTTTGATCTATCTTGGAATAGCTTCTTCTGCAAGATGAGAGATAGGCTCTAGCTTCATTTGTTAGCCTATGGATACCCAGCTTCCCCAGCACCATCTGTTAAAGATCCTGTCTTTTCTCCAATGTATATTTTTGTCATCTATGTCAAAAATCAGGTGGCTGTTGCCATGTGGATATGTATCGGGGTCCTTGTGTTTTTTTGTTTTTTGTTTTTTGTTTTTTTTAAATACAGAGTTTCTCTATGTAGCCCTGGATATGCTGGAACTCACTATGTAGAGCAGGCTGGCTTCCAACTCACAGAGATCTGCCTGACTTTGCCACCTAAGTGCTTGGATTAAAGATTTTTACCTCTACACTTGGCCATATCTGGGCTTTCCATTCAACATCTTTGTTTCTTTTTTTTTTTTTTTTGTACCATATTGTTTTTGTCACCTTGACTCTGTGTAACTTGAAGTCAAGCAAGGGTGGAAGTGACGTCATTATTCTTTTAGCTCAAGATTATTTTTCCCACGCATGTGAATTTTAAGATCAATTTTTTAATTAAGATTTTATTTTTATTTTTGTGAGTATGAGTGTCTACTTATATGTCTGTGCACCGTTTTCCTGCCTAGTATTTACAGAGCTCAGAAGAGGGCCTCCAGTTCTTAGAACTGAAGTTACAGATGGGTGTGGGTGGGAATTGAACCTGGGTCCTTTGCAGGAGCAATAAGTGACACAAAGATGGCAGTTTCAGGAGTCAGTTTTCTCCTTTTGCCTATTTGGAGCAGGGGCTCTCTTGTTCTTTGTTCCACTGCTCTGCGTATGTGAACTTTTGCCTGACTGAATATTCTTTTTTATTTTTACTTTTTATTTTATTTAACTTTATTTTATGTGCATTGGTATGAAAGTGTCAGATCTCCTGGAATGGAAATTACAGACAGCTGTGAGCTGCCATGTGGGTGCTGGGAATTGAACCCAGGTCCCCTGGAAGAGCAGCCAGTGCTCTTAACTGCTGAGCTATCTCTTCAGCCCTAAGATTTATTATTATTATTATTATTATTATTATTATGTATAATAATATGTATCCCTGCAGGTCAAAAGGGAGAACCAGATCTTGTTATAGATGGCTGTGAGACACCATGTGGTTGCTGAGAATTAAACTCAGAACACTGGCTGCTCTTAACCACTGAGCCATCTCTCTGACTGTCCTGGAACTCACTCTGTAGACCAGACTGGCCTTGAACTCAGAGATCTGCCAGTTTCTACTCCTAAGTGCTAGGATTAAAAGTATATGTCATCATGCCCAGCGTGTTTGTTTTTAGTATCTAGATTTTTTTTTTTTTGGTTCTTTTAAAAAAATGAGGGGCTGGAGAGATGGCTCAGCGGTTAAGAGCACTGTCTGCTCTTCCAGAGGACCCGAGTTCGATTCCCAGCACCCACATGGCAGCTAACAACTGTCTGTAGTTCCAGTTCCAGGAAAAACACCAAGGCAAATAAATAAACAAAGTCTTAAAAAAAATTAAAAAAAAATGAGTTTTTTTTCTTACATTGTCTATTTGCTTTGCATACTCTTAATAAAGGCAGGAGAGCTGGCTCAGCAGTTAAGAGTCCTTACTGCTTTTGTAGAGGACCGGGGTTTGATTTATAGTACCCACAATGAGTGGTTCACTACCTCCTGTAATCCTAATCCAGAGGGTCTGACACTGATGTGGGAATGTCTTTCTGTATGCTGTGAAATAAAGGAACTGTTTTGGCCTATGGTAGCCATCTTAGAAGCAGGCAGGGAAATTAAAGTATAGATAAGGGAAGGACCTCAGAGTCAAGAAACACACCATCCAACTGCCCAAGAAAAAGATATAAAGAAATAAGTAAGCCATGGTCTATGTGGCAGGACAGATTAATGGAAATGGGTTGAATTAAGATGCAGGAGCTAGCTAGCAATATGCCTGAGCTTTAGGCCAAACAGAATGTAATTAATATAAGCGCCTGAGTCATTTTTTGGGAAGAAGTGGCTGCAGGCAGGTCTGGACCTTGGGACTAGGCCAGGCCAGAAACCGCTTGTTACAGATGATGTCTCAACATGGGTCACGAATACCCACATAAAGCCTGAGAAAGCTTAAAAAGGGTTCTAGGGCACAGAAACGGTGCCAAAGGTGGTTTTTGAGTTGTATCTCTGAAGTAGGTTGTAGTACAGGTAGCATCTGGGCTTGAGCTACAAAATGGCCCCAGGTTTGCAGCAGGCTGGTTCCCAAAGTCTCACAGAAGACTTGGTATAAGCAACAAGTTGCATATAATTGATTTAAGGTTTCTGTTTATATCAAACAACAGGGGAACAGAGTTAAAAATGGTTTCTTATCTTCTGTGTAAACAAAAGCAGAACCTCTTTCCCAAAGCAACATCTCCTTAGACACAATTTCAGCATATTCTAGGACTGCTCTGTTTGCCAGCATCAAATAGATGCACAGCACCTTTAATAGAGGCTTCCTGACTCAGCCTTAGTGGCAAAAACTGTGACCCTTTAAGAAGCCCTGTTGCCAAATACTTAAAGTTTGTGAGCAATGGGCAATGGTTCTTTACTTAGTGACAGTATGGACTCTAGGATTCCCCAGAGTTGGGTAGTAAAAGGTTTCACAGTATTTAATACTGCCTCCCAGAATTGGGAAGGTAATCGTGGCTCTGATACCTCTGCCTTGTTAAAAAGACACTGAGCAGGTCTGAGTCAGCAGTCAAAGCAATGCTTCACAGTCTAGCATTTTAAAAGCGTTTCTGGTTAGAAAATGATTAATGATAGGCAATAAAACAGATTCAGATGGAGAAAACCCCTAAATGGATTACAATGTATGTGAAATAGAATACATACACTGGGAGAGAAAAAAAGAAGGTAGAGAAAGTCTTTAAAAATGAGAAATAGAGTAATACAAATATAATAAGCCACATAAAGATGGAAATAGACACAGAGTCTGGATTATAGTTATTATTGTGTTTTATTTTAATTTTTTTTAAAACTTTATTTATTTATTTGCCTTGGTGTTTGCTACAGACAGTTGTTAGCTGCCATGTGGGTGCTGGGAATTGAACCCGGGTCCTCTGGAAGGGCAGAGGGCACTCTTAACCGCTGAGCCATCTCTCCAGCCCCTTATTTTAATTTTTAACTGTTAATGAGCTAACTGAAGAAAGACATTTGATTGCAAAAGCTGCTAAGTTAAACAAACATACATATTTTAAAGGTATATTGACTTTGAAATTGTGTCTAAGGATATGTTGCTTTGGGAAAGAGGTTCTGCTTTTGTTTACACAGAAGATAAGAACCTGTGGATTGGTGCTGGAGAGATGGCTCAGCAGTTAAGAGCACTGACTGTTTTTCTGGAGGACCTGAGTTCAATTCCCAGCATCCACATGGCAGCTAACAACTAACTGTAATTCCAAGAGCTGACACACCCTTACACAGTTATACATGCAAGTAAAACACCAATTCACACAAAATAAAAATAAATTAAAAAAAAAAAGAACCTGTGGATTGATTCCAGGGCAGTATGGTTTCATCAATGAAGACCTCCTGAAAAAAAAATCTTTGATGGGAAGAGATGGCCAGGACACAAATTAAGATGATCCAGCCTCAGGACCCCATGAGATTGCCAATGCCCCTCAATCAGCAGGAAGTAGTAATGAAAAGCTATACCCAAATTCCCAAAATGTTGTTTATAAGTGTTTGCTTTCATTAGAAATGGATAATGCTCATAATCAACCTCTTTCTAAGAAAAAAAAAGGGGATATGGCATATAAATGATTTTAAAAAGATTATTGAATTTACTTTAATCCAAAAATCAGCTCTTAATCTCAAAATATTTTACATTGGTATAGATTTTGGCTTATTGATACAAATTTAAGGTCAATTTTGTTATACTGTGTGTTTATTTCTATTTTTGTTTAAGATATGTTTATGCAATTTCTTTTTTTTTTAAAAAAACACTTTTTTATTTTATTATTTTATTTAATTATTTGCCTTGGTGTTTGCCTGAAACTGGAACTACAGACAGTTGTGAGCTGCCATGTGGGTGCTGGGAATCGAACCCGGGTCCTCTGGAAGAGCAGACAGTGCTCTTAACCACTGAGCCATCTCTCCAGCCCCCTGCAATTTCTTTAAAAATTGTAATACATAATTAAAAATACATTTAAAAAAGAGATGGCTCAGAGGTTAAGAGCACTGACTGCTTTTCCAGAGGTTCTGAGTTCGATTCCCAGAAACCACATGGTGGCTCACAACCATCTATAATGAGATCTGGTGCCCTCATCTGACATACACGTACATGTGCATACAGAACACTGTATACATAATAAAAAAATTAAAAAAAAAAAGAAAAAGAAAGATTGCTCCCCTCCACTCCCTAAAAGACCAGGACCATAAGATCAAGTGCTCATGCCGAGACCTACAAATAGACCTCTCACCAGTTAGAGAGAGAAGACATGTGACAGGCAGAATGCACCTCTCCATGTCACCCTCTGAGGGCCAGGGTGCAGCATTAAAATAAATTAATAGCCACAAATCCAAGGAATTCCAACACATTTGTTCTTATTGTTGAGTATTTGCTAAACATAAAAATAATTTATCAGGGCATGGAGAAATGACTCAGCGGCTAAGAGCACTGACTGTTCTTCCAGAGGACCAGGGTTCAATTCCCAACACCCACATGGCAGCTCACAACTGTCTATAGTTTCAGTTCCCAGTTCCAGGCAAACACCAAGGCAAATAAATAAATAAAAGTTAAAAAAATTAATTTAGCATATAAAACTTTTAAAAAATAAATAAAAGTAAAAATCCCATCACCCAGAGACAAACTCTGTGGTTTGATACATTGTCTTGGTCCAATCTTCCTTGCAGTCTTTTCTGTATTTTTTTTTCTTCCAGAATTTTATGCTGGGTGGATGGTAGTACACACTTTTAATCTCAGCACTAGGGAGGCAGAGGCAGGTGGATATCCTGGTCTACAGAGTGAGTTTCAGGATAGGCAGGGCTACAAAGAAAAAACCCTATCTCAAAAAACCAAACCAACCAACCAAACAAAAAGCTTATAAATAAATATTCTTTCCATCTAAGAAACAATTAGTCTTACTTTTTTTTTAAACTTTATCTATTTATTTATTTATTTGCCTTGGTGTTTGCCTGGAACTGGAACTACAGACAGTTGTTAGCTGCCATGTGGGTGCTGGGAATGGAACCCGGGTCCTCTGGAAGAGCAGACGATGCTCTTAACCACTGAGCCATCTCTCCAGCCCCTAGTCTTACATTTTGACACTTTCCATAATACCTTAGTAATGTCCTCTATTGATTTTTGTTTTTGTTTGAGACAGGGGCTCACCCTGGGGCCCTTATGTCCCACTTTAAACTATGTAGACTAGGCTGATCTCAAACTCACAGAGATCCCATTTCTGCCTCCTGAGTGTTGGGATTAAAGGCATTTGCCACAATGCCTGGTTCTATCTATCTATCTATCTATCTATCTATCTATCTATCTATCTACCTACCTATCTATTGTTTATTTATTTTGTTTTCTGGGGGGAGGGAAGGGTTTCTCTGTGTAGCTCTGGCTGTCTTAGAACTCACTTTGTAGACCAGGTCAGCCTTGAATTCACAGAGATCTACAAACCTCTGCCTATCAAGTATTGGGATTAAAGGTGGGTACTACCAATGCCCAGCTATTTACTTATTTTTGCAACTCGGGGCAGAGGGGGTCTCAAGCAGCCCAGACTGATCTTAGCGTTGAATATATCTGAGGTTGACTTGAGCTTCTGGTCCTCTTGCCTTAATTTCTGATTTCTGGGAGCTGGGTCTACAAGTATGTGGCACCATACTCAGCTATACTTTTCCTTTTGCTTGTTTTGTTTTGCTTCTTGTTTTATAGACAGGGTCTTGTAAGCCAGGCTTTTCTGATCCCAAGAATAACCTTGAATTTGTGGTCCCCCTGTCTGTGTCTTCAAGCCCTACAATTATAGGCTTGTGCCACTAAACCCATTTTATGTAGTGCTAGGGATTGAACTCAGGCCTCTTGAAGATTAGGCAGACACTCTACTGTTTTTTGATATTGTTGGACAGCCTGCTATATAGTCCTGGCTGGGCTGGTACTCACTATGTTGTCTGGTCTGGCCTTGCATTAATGGCAATCCTACCTCAGTTTCCTGAGTTCTGGGACTGTAAGTGTACACCTTCAGGCCACTGATTTTAGAGCATTTGCAAAATGGAGTAGATATGGCTTTGAATATTGTTTTCCTTTTTTTAAAGTATTTATTTATTTATTTTATGTGGATTGGTGTTTTGCCTGCATTATTACTGTGTAGGGGTGTCAGATGTTGGAATTACAGACAGTTGTTAGCTGCCATGTAGATGCTGGGAACCAGGTCCTCTGGAAAAACAGTCAGTGCTCTTAACCGCTGAGCCATCTCTCCAGCCCTTGTTTTCCTTTTATATCATGTCATAAACCTGGTTTCATATTTCTTCATACTCTGGTAAGTGCAAGCCCTGCTATACTGTTAGTAGTAAGCAATGCAGACACTCATAAATGGGTTAATTCCAGCTCTCCATCTTTTTAAAAATTTTTATCTCTTTATGTATCTTATATATATGGGTACTTTGTCTCCACATACATCTGCACATCAGAAGAGGACTTCAGACAGGTGAGCTGCCATGTGGGTGCTTGAAATTGAACCTGGATCCTTTGAAAGAGCAGCCAGTGCTCTTAACCACTGAGTAACCTCTCCAGCTCCAAGAGAGACTCTATGTTTAAAACAAAACAAAACAACAACAAAAATCAGTTGGCCCTTGCTGCATATTACCTAATCTTGTTTTTAGATGGATTATGAAAATTGCCCTGACTACTAGTCAGATGTAAATAGCCCTGTTCCCTAAAGCCCTGGCCAGCGTTAGCTATTTTTGCTTGGTTTAATAGCTGCTAATCAGAATGATATTATACATACATAGTCTTTAATTTTTACTTTCTTAATTACTAAGGAAGTTGAGTCTTTTAATAAATATATGTTTATTTTTTATGCTTACACTTGGGTGCATGTTCAATTCAAGGCCACAGACATTTTGTGTGTCCACCAGGTATGGATATTTTGTGTGACCAGGTGTTCTCAAGAACAAGTAACCTAGTGAAAATAATCATTTGAGAGAGCTATGCTAGTGCAGAAAATACATGGCTAACTATGTGTCATTGGCAGGAGCACAGCGATGCTAGGCAGTTTGGACAAAGGCCTCTGGGTAGAGAGAAACAAGGGTCAGGTTGATCTTACCTGAAAAACTAGGTTTTTGTTGTTGTTGTTTTATAATAGGGTATTTCATGTATCCCAGGCTAGTCTCAAACTAGCTCTGTAGCTGTAGATGCTTTTGAATGTTTGATCTTCTTCTCAAGAGCTAGAATTAAAGGCATGTGCCACCATATCTGGCTTTGACTAGTCTCTCAAAAACCAAGTGACTTTAGGGCCAAACAATGAATTAAAAATGTGTTCAGGAAAGAAAATGATGTACTCAGAAAAAGAACCAAATGCAGAGAGAAAGGGGAGGCATAAGGAGTTACAAGGCTTGTATTACGGCTAAAATATGAAATGCAAGGGCTGAGGGATGCTGGAACATTGGCTGGAAGACACTGATCCAAGTTAAACCAAGGAACCTGATATTTGTCCTGAGGACTTTCTTGCCACCCTTAAAGAGGACTGATTTGGGGGCTGGTGATGGGAGTGGCTCAGTTCAGATCCCCATCACCCATGTGAAATGCCAGGCACATGTCTGAAATCCCAAGATTGGGAGAAGGGGCCTGAGGAGATGGCATTCCAGAGCTCACTGGTCAGCCAATCTCACCAAACCAAAGCTCCATGTTTAGTAAAAGACAATGACTGAAGAAGTAAATGGAGGTAACAAGACAGATACTCCTTAAACCCCTGGTCTCCACATGCATGTGCATATACGTGTATAAATACACACTCCTATAGACATGCATTTGTACCTACATGTGTTCACCCACATGAACACTGCACATGTGTCACACACATCACAGACACATCCAAAAAGAAATGACAATGGCATGAGCATCATGATTAACATGTGCTTGCTTGTTTCTGAGATAGGTTCTTGCTATGAAGCCCAGGCTGATCCTCCTACCTTAGCCTCTCAAGTGCCCAGGATTACAGACATGCCTGGTGTGTATTTTAGAAAGACTTTTCTGAATAGCCAGGACTGATGGTGAATGCCTGTGATCCCAGCAGTCAGGAGGCTGAGGCAGAAGTATCATGTTCAGGGATAGCATGAGCCATATAGTGAGAGCTTGTCTAATAACACAAGCCAAGAGGAAGAAGAGGAGGAAGAGGAGGAGGAAGGGGACCTGTAATGTTGGCAGCTAGGGAACCAGAAAGTCAGCTACCATAACCTTGAAAGAGCCTTTTGGCAACAGAGGTGGACCTGGAAGGGCCTGAGTTGTGAAAAGGGTCTGTTTGTGTTCCTAGCCATTTATCAGGAGTTGAAGATAGGGTTATGAATATGTCCTTTATGTATTATGCACAGACATTCTTTATTTGCCCTACTTAAAACTATGTCCATTTCATGACTCTCCCCTTAAAGTTTTTAAATTGTGGTAAAACATAACATTTATCATCTTCATTATTTCTAAGTATACAATTCAAAGGTGATAAGCCTATTACAAGATTCTAAAGGCAAACTGATGTTTGACAGCATGTATATAAATGTGGGGGTGTCTGGTCCCGCAGAACTGGAGTTACAGACAGATGTGAGCTACCATGTGGTGGTGGGGGTATCAGATAAATCTGGACTATAGAACAAGATTCTGTCTAAAGCAAAAACCAAACCAAACAAACAGAAAGCATATTAAATAATATTAGGCATTGAGCAGACACCAATCATTATTGTTTAAAAGGTGACTTTACAAATTTCAAATTACTATCTTTTTTAACATTTACTTTTTTTCATGTGAATTGGTGTTTTGCCTGCATATATACCTGCATATATAACTGTGTAAGGGTGTCAGATCTTGGAATTACAGACAGTTGTTAGCTGCATGTGGATGCTGGAAATCAAACTCAGGTCCTCCGGAAGAACAGTCAGTGCCCTTAACTGCTGAGCCATCTCTCCAGCCTACAAATTTCAAATTACTTTCAATAAAACTCAACTAAATACAATAAAAAGAAAGTTATAGAGGTTTGGGGAATGGCTCAGTGGTTAAGAACACTGACTGCTTTTCTAGAGGACCTGGGTTCAATTCCCAGCGCCCACATGCCCACATGACAGTTCACAAATGTCTTTATTTTCATTTCCAAGGGACCTGACACCCATGGCAAAACATCAATGCACACAAAAATTTTAAAAAGGATAGCAATGAATTCTTCTTCTTCTTCTTCTTCTTCTTCTTCTTCTTCTTATTATTATTATTATTATTATTATTATTAAAGCAGAATCTTATTGTGTAGTCCTTGCTGTCCCAGAACTCACTATATAGACCAGGCTGGCTTCACATTCTGAGAGATATTGCCTCCATTGTGCAGGAATTAAAGGCGTGCCACTACAGCTGGTCATCACTCCTTTTTGATGGGTTTGTCTGAGAGCAAATATGTGGAGATGTCAATAAACAGCTGCAAATGGAAGACAGAAGCTGGACAAGAATTTGTAGGCATAGCAAATGGAAGTGACAAGTTATATAAACTTCCTAAACCACAGCCTGAGTTAGTTATCTGGCTCACATCACCCTATCACTTTTTCCTCCATTGGGGGGCATACAGTAATGGCATAAAAGATAAGTTAGAAACATTAATCCAGGAGAAACAAAGTGTGCCGGCCAGGTGTACCGAGTGCAAATTTCATCTGTCACACTCTGTGCCTGGTATTAGGAGACTGATTTTGAGTATTTTCCTGAAAAAGTATTTTTATGTATGCAATGCCCTTGGAGACCAGTCAAGGACATCAGGTCCCCTGGAACTGGAGTTACAGGTGGTTGTGAGCTGCCATGTGGGTGCTGGGAATTGAATATGGGTCTTCTGGAAGAACAGCCAGTGCTCTTAATCAGTTCTAGTAACACAGTTATTCTTTAATTTTTTTTTTCTTTTCAACAATCAGTCTTGGCACCATCTGCTTTTCCAGAGGACCTGGGTTCGTATCCCATTGCCTATGTAGAGACCCACAACACCTGTGTCTCTGCAGATACTGCATGCATATGTTACATAGACATACATGCAAGCAAATCACACACACACACACACACACACACACACACACACACAAAAATAAATCTCAACAGTCAGTCCTGGAAATGAAGACTTTTAATCCCAGCATTGGGGGCGCTGTGAGTTCAAGGCTATTCTTACTCAAATAGCACTTCCCAAGCCATCTAGGGCTACCTAATGAGACATTTTTTTTTTCCAGCTAATTTGTGTATGGAATGGGAACATTTATGCCACACTATGCATGTGAACCTCAGGAGAAAAAGTACAGATGTTGTTTCTCTCCTTCTACAATGTGGATCCTAGAGATGAAACCAAATTTGCCATGCTGGGCAGCAAGTCTCTTTACGGTCTGTCTATGCCATCCTACGGGCCCCTGTTAGTTTTAATAGTTTCCCTTGTTCATTGGCCCATCAAGCGTGTCCTCTCTGTCCTTCTGAGAGCCAAGTTATGAGTGCAGCAGTTAGGGATCGATGGAGGCTCCAGATAGGAAAGCAACAAGATCTGACAGAACTTTGACCCAAATATCTTCTAGATGGTTGGACAGAGATTATCTAAGGAAATGTCTAGGGTTGGAGTTTAGGAACCTGGTGAACAGCCAAGTCTGGGAACAGTTTTTCTGATTTGAATACAATAAAGAAAGAAATGTACTGTAATAAAGAAGTCTGAAGTACAACCAGTTAATGTGACTTCAATGTAGGTGGCTGTAGTAGTCAGGTGAAAGGGCTGGAGAGATGCTCAGAAGTTAAGAGCACTGGCTGCTCTTCCAGAGGTCCTGAGTTCAATTCCCAGCACCCACATGGTGGCTCACAACCATCTATATGAGATCTGGTGACCTCCTTTGGCATTGTAGGCATACATGTAGGCAGAACACTATATATATAATTAATAAATAAATTTAAAAAATGATTCAGATGCAAAGAGATACACACCCGAGACATTTAAATGGAAGATTCAGAGCCCCCCAATTTCTCCTTTTGTAAGACAGCCCTAAGTATTTTATTTTTAAAAATCTCTTTGGGAGATGGTAGGATGGTTCAGTGAGAGTAATTTAGAGGGCCTGAGTTCAGTTCCCAGCATTCATGTTGGAAAGTTCATGATTGCCAGGAACTGTAGCTGGCCTTGAAGGGCACCTGTGCATACATTTAACATAGATATATACACAGAAATGCAAATAAAATATTTTTTAAAGATTAAAAATTTATTTATTTTTATGAGGTTTTTGCCTGAATGTATGTCTGTGTGAGGGTGCCAGATCCCTTGGAACTGGAATTATAGACACTTGTGAGCTGCCATGTTGATGCTGGGAATTGAACCTGGGATCTTCTAGAAGAGCAGCCAGTGCTCTTAACCCCTGAGCCATCCTGGAACTCACTCTGTAGACCAGGTTGACCCGAACTCAGAGATCTGGCCTGCTTCTGTCTCCTGAGTGCTGGAATTAAAGGTGTGCACTACCATTGCCTGGGTTAAATATTTTTTATTTTTTTTTTTTATTTTTTTTTAAACTTTATTTATTTATTTGCCTTGGTGTTTGCCTGGAACTGGAACTACAGACAGTTGTTAGCTGCCATGTGGGTGCTGGGAATCGAACCCGGGTCCTCTGGAAGAGCAGAGGGTGCTCTTAACCGCTGAGCCATCTCTCCAGCCCCTGCCTGGGTTAAATATTTTTTAAAAATTAAAACTTCTGTTTTTTTTTTAAATTCATGTGTGTGCATGTGTGAATGTGGTATATGAGTTAGGCATTATTCCTTTAAGGCACAGTCCCTGAATGAATCTGGAGCTTGTGATTGTCTGCTAGTCTGTCAGCCAGTGAGCCCAGAAATCCTCTCATCTCTGTCCTCACCGTCCTGGGGTTATTGGTGAGCAGAACAGGACCTGGGCTTGTCATATGGTGTCAGAATCTGAACTCAGGTCCTCTTGTTTGCGTAAGTGTTTTAATCACTGAGCCATCTCTCCAGCCCCTTAAATATTGCTTTTTTCCTTCTGTTTCTTTCCTTCCTTTTTTTCTTTCTTTCTCTCCCATGACAGGGTTTCTCTGTGTGACGTCCTGGCTGTCATGGAACTTGCTCTATAGATTGATCTCATTAGAGATCCACTTGCCTCTGCCTCTAGAGTGCTGGGATTAAAGACGCATGCCACCACCAGCCCAGCTCACTTTTTTTTTTTTTTTTTTTTTCCTTACACTTGTTTTTGGAGATTCCCAAACTGTTCTCAAGCTTTCTAGTTTTCCTTCACTTTCAAAAGCCAAGAGGGAAACAAGAATCAGCCCGTAAGGGCTTACTGCTTTCAAAGCATTTTGTTGTCTGGGGCCAGATACGTCGGTGTAGGAGTTGATTCCTTTAGACAAGTTCGGACTGGGATTGGAAGCCTTTAAGATGTTTGCTGGATCTCCAGCTTCCTTATGAAGCTTCTCCTCGACCTGAAGACAGACTCCAGAGGGTGACCCCATTTTTCTCTCCAAGCTTTTTACTGGGCGTCGGAGAGGACAGTTTAGGAAACTATAAAGAAACCTTAACAGCTTGAGTGCCGCCTCCGAAGATATTAACATCAACAGCTCTACAGTAAAATTCATTAAATTCATCCCCCTCCCCCCACAAGGCCAGGAGACAGAGGCAACCAGAGACGTTCTTTGCGGCCCAGCTTACTCTTCCTTATTCCAGCCTGGGTTTCACAAGGAAATTGACACCTCCATCTCTGAAAGTGGGCGCCGGTGGCTAAGAGTACCTCCACTTTCTCCTCACTGCCAAGTAGGCGAAGATTAAACCAAAATGGGGCAAAGGCTACAGCTGTCTGTGCCAGAGGACTGGTCTGCCTGGGTATTCAATGAAATCAAGGATTGGGGCAGGGGGTGTTCATGAGCCAAGCTGAGCAACTGACAGGATTTAAACAGGAGGGAGGAACTGGGAGAAGTGGGGACTACTGCTGGATCACTGCATTTGGGACATGCTTGGTTCATGGGGGAGGTGCCCTTGAGGAGGATGTGGATGAGGCTCAGGGGCGGGACAGAGATGATGCTTGGCTAAGATTGGATAACTGCTGAGGGCGGGAGCTGCCCTTGCACAGCCTAGGTCCCCAGTTTAGTAATTGGGGATATATATACGGCCAGCCTTGGCCACAGCAGCGCGAGCGGGCTGGTCAGCAGCGCACGTGCCAGGCTCTGGGGTTCTTCTTCCTATGCCCAAGTCCTTTCTGTCCTGGTTTTCTTCGTCCGGTCCTGAAATCCACTCCACCTTCGGCTCTCTTGGCTCTCGCCCAGCCCCCCGCCCCAAGCTCTGAATCTCATCCTCTGCAAAAACGAAATGGTCACATCCATGAATTTCTCACGTGGTTTAAAAGCGGAGCTGGTCCAACCCTATAACTTCGAGATGTCGCAGGACTTAAGGCCCTTTTTGGAGGAGTACTGGTGAGAGAGACCTCGTGTGTGTGTGTGTGTGTGTGTGTGTGTGTGTGTGTGTGTGTGTGTGTGTGTGTGTGTGTGTCTATTACAGCTGAGTAATGAGATTGACCTGAATGAAGCGCTGTTAGGTGATCTCAGAGAGGACTCGCCTGTGCAGGTGCCTAGGGTCAACCTGTCCTACACAGGTATCACGTTCCCCAAATGTCCGTCTTCGCTGCCCTGAAGCTGACAAGCCTTCCCAAGCTTCACCAAGGCTCGGTCTTATCCCTAAAGCTCCCCTGACATGTTCTGTGGGCTGTATTTGTTGTTCAATCAACCTGCCATGAGCCAAACAGGCAGAAGGTGTTGCTACACTCTCCTTACAACACAGTCTGGATGGAGTACGAACTGCGGACAGACGTCTGCCACCCACCCACAACTTCACCGAGAAAGTGCTAATCACAGAACCTTGCCTATGGCTCCTGCCCCGTGCTAAGCACTTTATATCTGTAAATACTGCTAAAGTAGCCCCCTACCCCCCCGCTTCCCCAAACAAACAGGAGCCAAAGTGTCTCACTGCGGAACTCCAGAGGAGGTGAGTGGACTCTCCTCCCAGCAGCGCCCATCTGAGAATCCCCCCCTCTGCTTTCTGCCCTCCAGGGTAAGTTCATTTCTCATAGTCGTCATCTATCTGTTGCTCATCATTCTGGGACAGAACTACATGAGAGCACGGAAGGGCTTCAGCTTGCAGGGGCCTCTCATCCTCTGGTCCTTCTGCCTGGCAATATTCAGGTAAGGTACTCCTCCCTCCACCCCATTCCCTGTCTGTTCAGTCCGTTCGCCCCCTTTTCTCCCTAAGGCTTTCTAAAAATCCTCAACTTCATTGACTTCTTTTTCTTATTACTTTGTTCTCCTTTTTTCTTGGGTCCAAGATGGTTGGCTGTCTCTGTTCTGTTCTATACCTATTACCTTTTTATTTATGTTTTTCTGAGACAGTTTCATTGTATAGCAGCCCAAGATGGCAATCTCTGTTCTGTTTTATACTATTTATTTATTTGTTTTCCGAGACAGGGTTTCATTGTATAGCAGCCTTGGCTGTCCTGGAACTAGCTCTGTAGATCAGGCTGGCCTTGAACTCACATTGATCCTGCTGCCTCTGCCTGCAGAGCCCTGGGATTAAAGGTGTGCACCACTGCCACCTGGCCTATACCTTTTAAAAAGGTTTAAAGTCAGTCACTCAAGCTATATCCCAGACTGCCCTAATTGCCACTATGGAACCCAGGCTGGCCTCAAATTCATTGCCACCTTCCTGCCTCAGCCTCCTGAGTTCTGAGAATATAGACGCTAGGTTAGTCTACTCCATTCCTCTCTTACTCATGAAACTGATATAGCCAACAAATGTCTCTAGCCTTAAATATCTTAGTTTCTTCAGCCACTTCGAGAGCCCTCCTTCCCATGTTCTTCCCTGGATTGCCCAGCATTTCCTCTGGCTCTTAGCCCATCTCAAGAACTCCATTCCTGACAGTTAGCTTCTCTCTCCTCCACATTGACTTTTTCTCAACCCTTATCTCCCGGAGAAAACTTGCTAGATCTATCAGATTGGCCCCAGCATCTCAAAAGTTGGAACCATCCCCCTTGAAAGGGTAAAGAGTTAATAGAGCTTAGAGAGCTGGTCCAGAAGAGAATGAGGTGGAGATGAGTTCATGCCAGAAAACCAGCCCTTATCCCTTTGTGCCCTGTCTCCCTTTAGTATCTTGGGTGCAGTGAGAGTGTGGACTTACATGGTAACAGTGCTATTTACACAAGGCTTCAAGCAAACCGTATGCTTCACCAACTACATCAGCGATAGCATAGTCAAATTCTGGTCCTGTCTCTTTGTTCTCAGCAAGGTTGTTGAACTCGGTGAGTGTTCACTGGTGCCCAGTGACTTGCATCCTCCTCAGAGCCCCCCCCATCACATAAAGAATCCCTTCCCAACCTCTAGGTCCTAACAATATATTCCTCCCCCTTTCCCACCCTGAGAATTCCTGCCATGTTCCCACACCCAGGGTTGTGGGTGGTCCTAGACCTGGGTGGTATGCCAGCACTGGGTGACGTCTCATCTCTCAGGAGACACGGCCTTCATCATCCTGCGTAAACGCCCACTCATCTTTGTACACTGGTACCATCACAGCACAGTGCTCCTGTACACAAGCTTTGGATTCAAGAACAGAGTGCCTTCAGGTGGCTGGTTCATGACCATGAACTTGGGTGTACATTCCATCATGTACACCTACTACACGCTGAAAGCTGCCAAAGTGAAACATCCCAGCTTCCTTCCCATGGTCATCACCAGCTTGCAGATCCTGCAGATGGTTATGGGGACCATCTTTGGCATTCTGAATTACATCTGGAGGCAGGAAAAAGGATGCTACACAACAAGGGAACACTTCTTCTGGTCCTTTATGCTATATGGGACCTATTTCCTCCTCTTTGCTCGATTCTTCCACCAAGCCTACCTCAGGCCTAAGAGCAAGGCTAAGCCCAAGAGCCAATGAGAGCTGGAAACAAGGTGGAGCCCCAGGCTTCCCTCCATGCACTAAGGGTTAGATGTGGGAGGATGATTAGGGTTCCTTCCCTGTATGGTTTCCCCCATGGGACATATACCCCAAAGTGACAGGAAGCTATGATAGTCAAGAAATGTCATCCTTGGAATAGGGTGTGCTTCGATCTTTCTGTCTTTAATATGAAGGCTAACCAAACTCTAGGAAGGGGTAGGACTGAGGTTCTGTAAAATGAGTTATTTATGTTTATATTTAGAAATCTTTCTCTTCTTGCTCTATTTTTTAAATTAAAGGGGTCAACGTCATTTTGAGAGTTTGTGGACTTGGGGGGGGGGAGAGCAGACTCTG
The DNA here is from genome assembly GCA_004025045.1 of Sigmodon hispidus. Lineage (NCBI taxonomy): Eukaryota > Metazoa > Chordata > Mammalia > Rodentia > Cricetidae > Sigmodon > Sigmodon hispidus. The sequence continues at coordinate 25,959 of PVIH01016054.1, forward strand.
GTGGGAGAAGGCTGCTGACAGGTGGGAAGCCTTGAGGGTGTGTGGAAGAATAGAGGCATACACAGACACTCAATAAGAATCCTAGGCCTGGTAGGCGCTTAATAAATGTCTGTTACAGACTAAAATTTTATTGCTGTTAGAGGTCCAAGCCTCTGAAGGAACAGTGAGAAACAAGTGCTAAAATCATAGGCTTCCTAAATTGCAAAATAGATCCCTGAAAGTAAGCATTGGAGACCAGACCTACCAGTTTCCTCCCTGAGACCACGAGGTGGCGTCGCAGCACCAGCATACGGCGATCCCGGTCAACTAGCTGGTCACACCAAGCTTCACATTTATTCCTTTGCTCCAGGAATCCCTGCTTCCCCAACCTGAAGGCTCACTCCGTTCCCGTACATCCAGCTGTCCTTTTGGACAATGGGAAGGATGCGGGGAAGGAGAGCTCAACCACAAGTCTGAATCATCAGGCCTTTGACAGTCCGCGCACGTTTATTGGATTGATCTTTGAAAACGGGTTAGGGGAAGTCTGGAGAAGGCGGGATTGGCCAAGGGTGAATTGGCCCTGGGGGAGCTGGTCCCTGTTCTTGGCCTTAGTCCCAGGGGCGCGGTCGCCGTTTGGGGGCCAGACCACCCCTCGGGGCTGTGAGGGGAAAGGCCCTCTTCGGAGCCTGCCGCCCCCCCCGGGTGCCCAAGCACCCCTTTCAGACCCTAGGACGAGGGCAAGCCAGTCTAGGCGACCCCTGTCCGGGGACACTGTGAATTTACTGCCCCGCCCTCGGGGATGATCCACAGACCTGTGGCTCACACTGGCCGTTCCACGGCGTACTGGCAGGGGCTGAGGTTGGCCGCTGGAGGCGGCCCGGGCACGGCGGGGTAGCTGAAAGAGGCGTGCTGTTTGGCTTTGAGCCGCAGGCTAGCCAGGCTCGAGTTACACGGGTCCCGGTATACATAGGGGGAGGAGGCGGCTGCAGCGGCGGCTGCAGCTGCCGAGGCGTAAGGACAGGACACTGCCCCGGAGGACACGGCGGCTGGAGCCAGCCCGGGGGGTGCCCCTCCCAGGCCCTGCAAGGCTCCGGGACCTGGTACAGTGCCCGGAGCAGCGGCAGCCGAGGGCACCATGGAGGCGGCGATGGAGCTGGGTGGCGAGAATACAGGTTGCGAAGCCAGAGGCCCCACGTTGACCGAGTTGAAGGCGAAAGGGAAAGTCTTGGCGGCGAGCGGCGGGGCGAGCGCCTTGGGCGGCCAGTTGCCATACGAGTAGCCGGGGTACACCTCCTCGTAGGGCGGCACCAGGCCCCCGAGCGGGGCTGCGAAGCCACCCTTGCACAGCTCCGCCTGCTGGCTGCGCTCCCGCTTCCGCCACTTGGCTCGTCGGTTCTTGAACCACACCTGCGGGCATCAGAAAAAGGCTGTCAGGACATGGGACGCCTAGAAAGTGAGCCACCCAGAGCAGGATCGAGCCCTGGCGGGGGAAGATCAGAGGTAGATAAGGACTAGAAGGGAGGAGCTCACTGAGCCAGGGGCTCCCCCGAGAAGAGAAGCCAGCGAGGAGCCGCAGGATCTGGGGGCAGGGTGGGATTAAAGAGAGAAGAGGCGAGCCCTGGTCCTGGGCCAGGAGAGGAATGGCTTGATAGGGAATGGCAGACAAGGCTGCTGGAAGGTGGGGATCACCCGTCGGGAACTGGACTCGACGTGGGGTCCACACCGCAGGATTCACCAGCTACTCTTCCCCACCCTCGCGCGAGAACGAGGTGCTTGCAGGTGAGGGCTGCGGGTCACGCGGAGCTATACCCGCACGCGGGCCTCGGTGAGGTTGGTCCACACGGCGATCTCTTCCCGTGTGCTCATGTCAGGGTAGCGATTCCTCTGGAAGGTGGCCTCCAGCTCCTGCAGCTGCTGGCTGGTGAAGTGCGTGCGCTGCCGCCGCTGCTTCTTCTTCAGTGAGCCGTCCTCGGGGGAGCCCCCTGGCAGTGAGACCGAGGCCTTCTCCGAGTCTGGAGGGGCAAAGTGAAGCAGGTAATAGGGAGCTAGGGCTTATTCGGATTCTCTGGCTCTGGGACCTCAAGGAATTCCTCAACCTCTGTCTGGTTCCCACCCCCATTGCCTCTCCGGATTGCACACACCCATCAAGGCTAAGTTGTTTTCTCCTCCACCCCCAGAAGGGGGCGCGCTCACCACTGTGCTCCTGACCCTTGCAGCCATGTTCCGGGAGTGGAGGATGTGGAGTGCCTGCATCTGACAGTGACAGAGCAGGGCTCCGAGCCTCTGCCTCACTGAGCAGCCCAAACTCCATGGAAGGAGGGCTCTAGAAGAAAGAGAAGACACAGATCAAATTAATAGAAGTAAAAACCAGGGACTTATGCCCACCCCGATGGGGTGGAGCATGCCTGTGATCCTGGTCCTCAAGAGGCAGAAGCAGGAAGATCACCCATGAGTTCGGCCTAGGCTACTCTATATTGTGAGCACCAGTGTCAGCCAAGATTTACACATAGCAAGACCCTCAAACAAACAAACAAAACAACAACAAAACCACGGGGTTATCAGGCTCTTAATAGGGTTCACCCCCCAACATTCTTGCCTCTTTTCTCATCCATTGACATTAAACTATCCTGAATGGCACACTCTAGAATTCAGTGTGGAGAGATGGCTCAGCAGTTAAAAGTTCTGGCTGCCCTTCTGAGGACACCACTTCGATTCCCAGCACCCACACGGCTAGCAGCTCACAACTATCTGTAATTCACTGCTTTCGGATCCAAAGCCTTCTTCTGGCTTTCCCAGGGACTAGGTACTCTGGTGCATAGACATACATGCAGGGAAGACACTATACACTGAAAATACATCTTTTAAAAAGAGTTGAGAAAGAGAAGCCGAATGAGAAAAGGTTGTACTCTGAGAAGTTTTATGCACACATGTACACGAGATTCATATTTGTTGAACTCTCATCTAGTGCCACAGCTCTTCCATTTTGTTTGAGACAGGATCTCATGTAGCTCAGGTGGCCTTAATCTGTGATCTTCCTGCCTCTATCTTTGAATGCTGGAATTACAGGCCTGTGTTACTAATACCTAGGTAAGTTTCAGTTTCATTTATAATTTTTTAAAGGCAGGTGTTTCCAGGGTTCTCTATGTAGTCCTGGCTGTCTTAGAACTCCTTCCATACACTAGGCTGACCTTGAACTCATAAAGATCCACCTACATAGAAATGTACCTCCTGAGCACTGATCAAAGGCATGCACCAGCTTTAATTTTTGTTTTTAATGTAATATTTGTTTAGAGTCAGGTGTGGTAATAAAGATCTATAATTCTAGTACCCAGAAGGTAGAGGGTCTGGACTTCAAGACCAACTTTGGCTACAAGAGATCCTGTCTCCTGTCTTAAAAAACAAGGGATGATAAAGAGATGTGGAGAAGAGTGACTGGAAGGGGTGGGAGGGGGAAGGGAGCTTGAACAAGGACATACATGGATAAAAAATATGACTTTATTCATAAAAAATATTAAAAAATTTTTAAAAAGAAAATTAAGGGGGGAAACAAGGGATGAGGCTGAGTGTGATGGCACATGACTTTAATCCCAGCACTTGGGAGGCAGAGGTGAGCAGATCTCTGCGAGTTCAAGGACAGCTTGCTTGCTAGCCAGTCAAACTGATGGGGCCAACTCTAAGTTCAATGAGAGACTCGATAGACAGGATGGGGAAAGTCTGAGGAAGACACAGATGCTGGTCGCTACCCCCGCACAGATGTGCATGTGTACCTTCACACACACAAATATGTACACATGTACACAAAGAATATTTGTTTAGATTTCCAGTAGAGCATCTCTAATATAAAAGCTCTGAAGCAGCAGGCTGGGGAAATGGCTCACTAATTAAGAGCATTGGCTGCCCTTCCAGAAGTCCTGAGTTCAAGTCCCAGTACCCATATGGTGGCCCACAACAAGCTATAACTGAAGTTTCATGGGATCTGATGCCCTCTTCCGATGTGCAGGCATAGATGCAGATAAAATACCCAAATACATATGCGAAATAAAATCACTAACACATAAACCTGAAACTGGAAATGTACCCCCAAACTTGGAGTTCAGAGAATTTCAGGTTTCAGATGATGACCCTAAAATTAGGGATGACCAACCTGGCTCATCCACTTCATAGATGAACCCTAAGAACCAAAGCGACTCAGCTAAGTCACTGAGCTTATAAATTATACAGTTAGGACCTGAACCATGTCTGTGAGTTCCTTAAGAGGACTTTCCCCAAATTGTTGTCCTCGGTGTCCCCTGCAGAAACCTCTCAGGGATGTCATGAGCACTCCAGCGTGGATCTCTCACTGAGCACTAGGGCAATTCTGCTTGTTTGGGTTACTTACACTTTCTGAAAGGATTTTGTTTCAATAAACGGTTCCATGTCAAAACCAAGTTTGGAAACCACAGGGTTGGAGCGGATGATGGCAAGGTGGCTTACAGTACTTGTTCATGCAGAGAGCCGATTCCTAGCATTCCATGGTGGCTCATAACTATCTGTAACTCCAGTTCCAGGGTATCCAGTACCCTTGTCTTATCTCCATACAGGTAAAACGGTCACACAAAGTAAAAATAAATAAATAAATAAACATTTAAAAAATCTAAAAATTAAAAAAGAAAAGAAGAGAAAGCTACAGGCACTTAGGCCCCTCTGTTCCTTTGCTTGTCTAAAGCATCTCACTTCCTGGAGGTCATCCCTCCATCTCATGCCTCACTCACACCATTCCAGGCTGTATGTATAGATTCCTTTAGACACAAACCCCCAAACACTACCCTGCTTCTTGCTAATATTTCTATTCCAAACCTAGCCAGACCTTGTCAAGGAGCCTGCCTGGTCCCTGTGGAGGGCCCCTGGCACAGTCCTCCTTCTGGCCAGCTCTAAAGATCTTTTATGGGGGGAAAGAAAAGAGACAGTACTGGGACTCTGGACTTTAGGAGTGTCTTGGGCAGAAAACAGAAACTAGGACTGAAGGAGAGAGTTAGGTGTGTAGGGAGTGCATGTCTGTCTGTCTCCAGCACCTTCTCCCCATCATCAGGGACATAGTGCAGGCTACATGGGGAGGCATTAATGTGGTGGATTAGCCCAGATTGAGATGAGCATCACTTGGCTGATGTGAATTGATTAAGAGCCTTTCTCAAGGGTGTGCAGATGGACAATGGCCTGTGTTTGTACATGGTAATGCCCCTTCAGCCAGAAGCACAGAGCTGGAAGCACAGCTGTGCCCCACCCCACGCCAGGCTGACAGTAGGGCAGAGGTCAAGGCAGAGGATGAAAACAGTCCTGGTTCTTCTGCTGGCACAGGCGTCCTGCTCCTGGACTCTGCTGGGGTTAGACAGGCAAGAAGACTACAGGGAACCTGGAAAGGAAGGGGGAAGTCAGGAGCTGGAGGCCTGACGAACTCTGCACTGGAATGGAGATGGCCCTGCAGGAACCTGAGACACTGGCCAGCACTTCTTTGCAAATTTCCGGAAAGATGTGGAAGGAACTTAGAGCTGGAATTGAGGTGCTCAGCAGCCTGCCCTTCCTTGAGATTCACGATGACCTTGAAATTTAAACCATGCTGCTGACTTTTCCAGAAGCCACAGAAGCAACACAGAGCCGGACGAAAGGGTCAGTGAGGCTTGCCTGCAGGACAAGCTACGTCCCTCACCAGCCAATCATCCTTCCAGTCTGTCTTGGCAGCAGACTCCTAGTTTTCCAAGCTACCCTTCCCCTGGCATTCCATACCTGGGTCTTGATTTCATCCTCTATTTCAGTAGAAGGAGGCCAGGGGAAGAGGCCAGCAGGCAGAGCTGGGTTCAAGCTGTGTGTTCTCTGAGACGGGCAGACACATGTGCGAACACACACGGCCCCCGACTTAGACACAATGAACACTTGGACTTGAAGTAGAGGCACAAACCACGAGCTCTCCCACACATGCTCTCCCACATTCAGGCAGACAGACAGACCGTCGCACAGTCTCCTCTCTCTCTGACAGGGACAGCTGCCTGGGCTGTTTTGGAGCTCATGCCCCTCCCCCTCCCTGGCCCCTCTGAACCTCAGCTTTCTCAGTCCCAGGAGTTCAGAACTCTGTGTGGGGGGAGGAGGAGGAGGCCAAGGGACCAAGGAACAATGTTCTTCATTTAGTGGCTATTGGAGAGAGGGCTGCTTGGCTGAGTGAGAAGGCATGAGAATGTTGGGGCTGGGGGATCTGGTAGGGAGGTGATCTGTTATGGGCCAAAGGAATTTGGTTTGGAGTCAAAAGACCTAGGTTTGTGTCCTGGTAACTCCACAACTTCCATGTGTCCTCAGCAAGACGGTTCATCACCTCTAAGAGGGGATCCTAATCCCTTCTCTGTCTGCCTTTCATTTTTCTCTTCCCCCTTCACATGGGACATTGCTATGTAGCTCAGGTTGGCCTCAAACCTGTGATCTTCCTAGACTTACAGTTGTGTGCCCATGACTCTTCCTTCATTATTAGATCATCTATCTATCTTTCTAGTTTTTGAGAGAGTGTCATGTAGCTCAGGGTGGGCTCCCGCTCACTTGTAGCTAAGGATGACCTGCTGTTTCTACCCTGAGTGCTGGGATTGAAAGTATGTGCCACCAGCATACCTCGTCTATGTGATGCTGGGATCAGGCCCAGGGCTTCATTCATTTTAGACAAGCATCCTACACCTGACCTACATCCCTAGCTCTAAAGTCTAGCCTGGGCTGCTTCCTGTCTTGGATCCTCTTGTCTCATCCTCTTTAGTATTTACCTAAATATTTTCAGAATATTTTTCTAGTTCTTCTAGAACCTGAGCCCTAAATTATCCACTGAGCTAGAATGGAGACTAAAAACTCACCCTTGCTCAGTTGGTTGACCTCCCCAGATTCTGTGTTTCAATGAAATCACCTTGTGAATATTGGTGAGATACTGCACTTCAGTGAGGGATGCATCGCTCAGTCCTGAACTTAGAACACACAGAATAAAGAAACAGTAAAGCAGGCTAAGGGATGTAAACAAGGGAAGCACAGTCATCAGGGATCGGTGAAGAAAGAAGGAAGCCGAATGAGTCTTGACTGACTTCACAAGCGCAGTAAGAGGGCTGGGGAGAACCCTGATATTACAGAGAGGAGTATGAACAAGCCAGGGTATGAAGACATGAAAGAGAGAACTCAGAACTCAGGCAGGCAGCCTCATGTCCGGGTGGGCCGGTCAGGCAAAGGCTGGGGGCGCCAAGTTCTTATCTGAGTTGGAGACAGGCTGACTGAGGATTAAGCTCCCCCAAACTGCTAGAGGTCAGGAAGCTGGGGAGTTGGGCCAGGGGCCAGAGACTTCATCTAATTCAGTGGACAGGGAGGGGTATACAGTAGTGTGGAAGCTACATGACCGGTTGATGCTGGCCAAACATAGCCAAAAGATAATTGTGGTGAAGAATCTAGCTCCAAGAGGGAGTGTCTGTCCACTCCTACTCTTTTGACACACTTCGATGAAGCTGTAAGGTCCAGACTTTACTGGCATTCATGACTAGCCCAGGCCTAGGGAAAATAGACATGCATGTATGTATCGATTCCAAAGTACAGTAAGTCTGTTATGAATGGGCAACAACAAATACTCAGGAGACATTAAGACAAAATGCAAATCATAGGCCACAATGTTCCCAAGGGACGCAAACTCATGGTAAGAAGACAACCCAGGTATAGTCCAAACTCCAGAGGAGTAGATCAAGGCCACTGGAAGAACCTGAACTAGATTGGAATGACAATGTCTGGTGCAGGAGGAGCAGCATGGAAGGACTGGGAGAAACTTCTCATGTTGCTGGGAATGAGGAGGAGAGGGAGAAGCACAGCTGGGGTTGCGGTCTATGGATCTACTCAGCAAATAGCAAACCAGGAACAGGTGAAAACCAAGATCTTCAACTAGTACAATGCCATCCCTGAGGCCTGAGGCCGAAGTGAATCCCTGGAATTTCTATTCTCTCAGGATACATACATGGCAGCCACACTCTGGTCTGCTGAGCTGCAGTGTGCAAAGGTAAGCAGATGCCTCTTAATTTGCTCATAGCTTCAGGACGGAACTCAACACCTCACGTGGAGGCAGGAATGATTAGATGCACTGAAGTTATCAAAGAGGTGGTAAATCGGAGGTCAGAGAAACAATCATGCATGCTTCTGAGTGTCCAGCCCTGGCTTCCTTTTTTTTTTTATCAAGCATTATATGTGTAGCCAAGAGGGATCCCCAAACTTTAACTTGCTTACAGTCTAGGGAGGCAAACAGAACATATGATAGGAGAATGGTGTTTATGGGTCTAACCCTCAGGTTGTGGGAGATCCAATATGGGAATCCATATAAAGAGGTATCAAGTGTTAGGAATCAGAAGATGTAGGTACTTGGCTGATACAGTTGTTGTGCAGAAAGAGAAGGGGCGGGGCCTTCTAAACAACTTGGACTGTTGGGAGTGTTTAAAGGACAGCACAGAACCTCATTCCATCAAAGGCTTAGTGTGGGACATGAGGGACTGACAGGAAAAAGGGCTTAGACTGAGGGGGCCCATGAAGAGAGACAAGGGCTGATTAAGTTTGACACAGTCAAGGCTAAAGTGTTCTTGGCTTTTCTGTGAAAAAAACACCACACACACTCATTTCAGGGTGTGGTCACATATACCTGAATTCCAGCACTTAGAAGGCTGAGGCAGGAAGATCAGGAGTTCAAATCCAGCGTAGGCTATATAAGATCAGTGGGATGTGAAATGGTAGCAACTAATATGAAATTTCTTTGGGACCTCTAGCTTGATTTCATTTAATTTTCCTGTGCTAAGGATTGAGGCAGGTTCCTAGTACATGCTTTGCAAACACTCTCCCACTACAAAACTACCTGAGGCACATCACTAGCCCCTCTAGCTTAATTTTAAGGTTTCAAATTGATGTTACGCCCTATTTCATAAATCGTATGCATATTTACAACCCCAGTCTTAAGGTGGACATCATAGCCACTTTCCTCCTGAACTGCCATCTCAACTCCCTGCCAAGAGCATTGCAGCAAGCCATGGGACTGGTTAAGGCTTGCCAGTAGGGAGTGACATACAAAAGAAGGATCTCTGTGACCTTCATTTGCAGTGCTAACCAGAATGGATCGGGCTGGAGAGAGATAGGAAAAGAGAAATGGGGATTTATAAGGACGTTTGAGACCATGCCTGGAAGCTTTAGGGAGGCTGAGGATGGAAGTTTCCAGTTCAAGGCCAGCCTGAGCTCCATAAAGAGATCCTGTTACAAAAACCAAAAAATTAAACATGGTCTTGAGGAAAGAGAGACGGAGTGAGGCCTGCAAATCATTTACGTCTCTCCTCTCATAGCTCTTTTAACCGGTCCCTTTTCCTCCCTGTCACCCTTATAGGGCATTGTCGGTGGCTGCACACACTGCAGGGCTTCTAAAGCTCAGGACCAAATAGATTCTCTTAGCTACCTGTCATCCCCCTCTCTCCCACTGTAGAAGGCGTCTGTGAAAATGGATGGGGAAGCCCATCCTCGCTCACTGTCCTTCAGCTTCAGCCCTTTCACCCTGCCCTCCCTTCCTGGACTTAGATCCTGGGCTCTCATTGACATTCCTGAGCAACAGACAGGCAGAGTGCAGATCAGGCTATTTGGGAGAGAGCTAAGACATATGTGGAACTCCTCATGTTCCCAGAGAGGGACAGGCGTGATGGCTGACATAGGAACTCCAGGAAAGATGTTCCATCTGTCTTAAGAACATGGCTGTGGCTGAATCAAGGATGTGATCAGGCTACTCCAAGACAGAAGACCTTACCTCCCAAAGGAAGATTCTATAGTCATGGGGATTGCAGGTTGGACAGAATAATAGCAGTAAGGCTTCTTCTGGTGTCTTTCCATTTACAAAGAGCTTTCCTTCTGTACGTAATTGATATGTTTCATTTAACTCTCAAAGGCTCCTGAGTGGCAGGAATGTCTATCCCTGCTTATCTCCAAGAAGGCAGTAGATTGTCCTAGGTTGCACAGAACCAAGAGGTTTGAACTGAGTTCTGCTTTTTTTTTTTTTTTTTTTTTTTGGTCTCTCTCCATACAGCAACCATTAGTGACTGACAAGTGCTGATCCTCTGAAACCCTGAAAGATTCCATTTCTACTTCCCACCACCTCTATTGCTTCTGTGAAAATGAACTCTGGAAATTAGCTGTCCACTGTACTCCAGCACTTTCCTATTTATCCTAAGTTGTAATTCTCAAGCTCTAAAAGCCCCCACCCCCAACATCTTCAGTTTCAGGATTTCAGCAAGCAAATAATTTTTTAGAGCTTCCACTGTGTTTAGATTTTCATCCCGTTTCACCTAAACAGTTGATTACTATTTCCCAGCAGTTCTAAGGTCTCATTTTGCTAACTATCCTCTCTTCCTGGAGCCCAGGACTTTGGGTATGCTGTGCAAATACTCTCCCACTAAGCTACATCCCCAGTTCTTTTCTTTGACTTCTCTAGGCCCATAACATCCTTTCTAAAAGCTACTGATCAGTCATGCACTCAGCTACATAGTTTCATGCAAGACTGGAGCTGAGTTCTTTTATTCTTTTTCCAATCATTTTTGTTATAATGCAATCTTTTGTTTGTTTGTTTGTTTGTTTGCTTTCTTTTTCTTTGTTTCTTTTTTCGTCTTTTTGGTGAAAGCTGAACTCTGGGTTTTCAAAGTTCTAGAACCAATTGTAATGCCTTCTGTTTTTCTCCCTTGACATCATGAAGTCCTTCATTTCTTATATAGTTTCAGTGATTTTCCCCCCAAAGCAATGGAGACACAAGCCCCTTAAATATACACGAGAATGTGATGGGAGTTGGGTTCTGTATTAATCAAGGACAAGAAACGAGGTCTTAGCTAGGACCCAAATAAACTTGAGGGTTGAAGAGAGGAGGCAGGAATGTGAGAAGTAAGAATTTTGTTTGGGTGGAGAATGCGAAAAGTAGACTCTTAAAGATTACTCATTGTTAAAAAGTGCTTCCCCCTTGTTTCCCTGAAAGCTCGCACCCCAGCTGAGTTGCCCTGTTTCTGTGTGTAAATTCCAAGTTCCCTCTGTTAACTGGGCTCTAGTTGGAGTTGGAGGTCAGGGAGGGTGGTCATTTTATTGACCCAGAGGAGTCGCCCTCCCTCTGTCAGAACGAAGCAAACGAAGCGAGCGAGCAATTGAGACATCCTTCGTAGCCAGAGCGAGAGGATGATACAGGCTTCATGTGGGACCAGAGTGGATTTCATCTGCCTCCTTTTCCCTTTCCCCCAGGAAGGCAGGATTTGTTTTATGACAGGGCTACAATTCTCTCGTCTGTCCATCAAGGAGCCTTGACTGTGCTAACAACCAGACTAGGAGTATGAGGGTGTCTGGTCAGCTGTACGGGAATTGGGGGGGGGGGAGGCGGGTAGGGAGAAGACGGCATGACAGTTGACTGAGTTTGTGAAGGAACTGAGACTCCCAGGGGCTTGTGGGTGGAAGGATGTTCACTGATCTGCTGCTGATGCACCTTATGGCTTATTCTTTCCTTTGATTCTTTCCTCAAATTTGGATTGTGGAAGCCTATTGATGCCCTGATCTATTTGAGCTCTATTGAGGTTGTCTTGAAGAGGCACCCTCCCCAAGGCCAGGCTTCATCTTGTACTCTCCCTGCTCCCTCCAGGTCCAACCCGCAGGACGGCAGAAAGAATCAAGTTTGCAAACTGGGAGCTGAAATTTCAGGAGACCCCACTGAGCCGACCCCACTGGCGAAACCGCAGCTGGGCAAGCTCTGCCGGGTAGATGGACATGCCAGTCGGCCAGGGACATTCTGTTCACCACTATTGGACACATTGTCTTTTCCGGAGAGACCCACTTTGCCACCCCAAACATTCTGTCCGCTCCAAACCCCACGTGCCGCTGACATTCTGTCGGATTCTAAGGCGGCTCTAGATCTGGACCCTTTCAGATCCCAACGCCCCACGATAGGCCCGTCAATTTTGTAAGCGTTGAGCTGGCAGACTCAGCCCTGTGGCTCTAAGCGGCCATCTGACCCAGTAGCTACTCTCGCAACACGGCTCCTATTCCAACTGCGGAGCAGCTGGGAAGAAAAGCATGAGCTACCATGAGCACCCCACTTCCAGCCACTGGAGTCTGTGTAAGGCCGGGCCAAGGGGCGCTGGGTGCCGCCAGTTGCCCTTACGCTGGTCGACCGTCTCGCTGCCCTCACCTCAGCTGGCCACGGTCTCTGTTACCCCTATCGCCTTCTTCTGGTCCTTTGCCCTCTTCCCCTAGATACCAGGGTGCTTTCTGGTAAAGGTTTCCAAACTCCCTGCTTTGTGATCCCTGCAGTTCTTCGGCTTCTCTCTGGGTCCCCTTAATCTTCCCGGTCCCCAGGTCCTTCCTCGGAGTTTCCCTTCTCCCATGTTCCAGCCAGGGGGCTGCTGTACGCCTTTCCAGTCTTGACCGATTCCCCAAACACCAGAGATCAGCCACCCCAGGTTCCCTTTTAGGAGTCCCGGGACCAGTCTTGGCTCCCCGGTCTCCTGTCCCCCGCATGGTCAAGCACTCACAGTGCGTCCCGCAGCAGGCAGACTCCGGGTGGTGGTGGTGGCGGCGGCGGCAGCAGCGGCGTTATGGAGCACAGGCAGGGGCCAGGGGCCAGGCACCCTGCCGGGTGGGGGCCGCCCCCCTGCTCCGGGGCGGCCGCTCCGCTGGGCGCTCCCAGGCTAGCAGAGGAGAGAGTGAGCCTCACAGTGTAGTGCCACCCCCCGCAGGCTCCCATTCACTTTATGGCAGCCCACGGCGCCCCCAGCCCGCCGAGCCTTACTGCCCGCCCTAGGCCCCGCCCCTTTCCAGCTGCGCCGCCCTGGCTCCTCCCTTTCCAGCTGTGAATCTTCAGGCCCCGCCTTAGTGGGGAGGGGTCCTGCCGGCGGGCAGCCAAGAACTCCGCCCTCTGACCAATCAAAGGCGTTTGCCAGCAGTATAGCAACGCCTCCTCCCCACGTGGCTGGGACCGCGCTCCGGCTGGGACGCTCTGGTTCGGCTAAGCCAGCAAAAGTGCGGTGGTCGGCTAAGCGGCGGGAGTCCAGCCTGGTTGGTGGCGAATTGAGGTCGCGACATGAAGCAGTGCCTGGGGAGATGGCTGCAGAAGCGCCAGGTGGGACGGCGTACCCAGCCGCCAAGTCTCAGCGCCCACACTCTGCTGCCTCTGGTTTCGCCGATTTTCTCCACTTGTCGCTGTCTGTCTTTCCACTCTTTGTCTCCGTTCCAGTCCTCGTACGTCTCTCCCCATTGCTTCTGACTGCCACTTTACTCTGCCACTTTGAAAGGGAAATTTCTCTTTTCAAGACCAACCCTTCCCCTTTCCATCACATCTCTCTCTTCTCGGCCACCTCTCTATTTTTTTCTCCCCTAACAAAGATAACTTAGAGGAAGCAGGGTTTGGAACGAGAAAAATCAAAATGGTATACAGCTTCTTCCCTCACTTCATGACCTTGGACAAGTAACAAGGATGCCAGTTCCCACCTTGGCCAACATAAAAGCTTTCAGTGGTCTTAGCTGGGAGCTCTTCAAGGTGTGAGCGCATGGCCTGTCACTCTGGCTTTTCAAGGTGTGAGTGCATGACCTGTCATTCTTCATTATCAGTTTGCCTGGGCTGTGTTCGCTTAGCTTCAACGATTCTGTTTTTCCCCACACCAGATTCAGTTCTGTGGGTAAGGGGTAGCCCTCAAGCTTTTTGACTAGATACTTGTAAGGGGGACAGGACAGATGTTGAAGGAATATGATATGCTGGGTTATGTGGAGCCCCTGAGAGTTCTAAGCCCTGTGCACAAGATACTCCTAAGGTGAATCTGAGCATACATATCAATGCTTAAAATTTGTCAGTTAGCTTTATTGCCCTCAGGAGAAAGGACAAGCTTCCTAGGGTGGCATACTTTAGGATATGAACTCCCCCCATTTCCCTTTTGATAGGCTCTTGCCTTTGTAGCTCTGTGGTTTTGGCTGGTCCTAAACTTTGAACTGTTAGCCTGCCTCTGCCTCTTCTGAATGCAGTGTTTACAGATGTGTGACACACACTGAGTTTCCTTAGTCCTGAACACCTCTAGTGTTTCCTGACAGCAGTCAGTCACATCTCTGATACCAGCTTCCACTTAGGTCCTGTTTTATCTGAGAAGCCTTCCCAGAACTACCAGATGAGTCAGATGTGTAGCCTCTTGCTCCCATGACCCCTTAGTGTATGTTCTCTATCGTTCCACTTTCCATATTGAAGGGATCAACTGATGTGTCATCTTCTATAAAATTTAGGAAGGCAAGAACCATTTTGCAGGCATAAAGAAACTCAACAGGGGCTGGAGAGATGGCTCAGAGGTTAAGAGCACTGGCTGCTTTTCCAAAGGTCCTGAGTTCAATTCCCAGCAACCACATGGTGGCTCACAACCATCTGTAATGACATCTGGTGCCCTCTTCTGTATACCGTATGCATGATAAATAAATAAATACTTTTAAAAAACTCAATAAGTGTACTGAAATCAAGAAAGAAGTGTTTTATCTGTTAAATGATATGTAATACTTATGAAGGACAGATTGTCATATCTCTGTCATCTATCTGTCTGTCTATCTATATCTCCATCTTTAATTCACAACTACATACTTTTAAGCTGTCTAACATCTGGAGGCATGTCTGGGTAGGAATGGGAGAGTGGGAAGTTTCAGGATATTCCTGATGTCTTTCCAACATGAGACAGACCCAAAAGATCAAGTCCTAATTTTCAAATGAAGAAAAACATGGGCCAGAGACACCATGTAATGAGGTGCTTTGGTGATGAGTCTTCTTCACCTGACATCCTTTAGGTCCTTAGCTGGATCAAGACTAAGACACCAATGCATAGGCACAGGGAAATATTGGACGATTCTTCAAGTTGCACTTCAGTTCTGATTTTTTTTTTTTTTAAGTTAGAGGACCCTTATCCGGGATGCCTTTGGATGCCTAGTTCCATGGCCTTAGATACAGAACTTCCCTGGACTTGAGCTGTCCATAAATAGGAGGATGAAGAGAGAGTTGCTTTATCAGTGCTTTTCTGCAATTCTGGGTTCTATCAGCAGATTGGCTGGGAATTCCATCATTTATTTTATAGGCAGAAAACCATCTTCTTGGCTTCTTTTCACACATTACCATTTCTAGATTCTTTTTAAAAAATGTGCTTAAGGGTGTCAGATACCCAGGAATTGGAGTTACAGTTTTGGGCTGCCTTGTGGATGCTACGAATTGAATTGTCCTCTGGAAGAACAGCCAGTGCTCTTAACCACTGAGCCATCTCTGCAGTCCCTCTAGATACTTTTATTATCTTAGCACTCTCTGTGATTTGAAAGGAGAGAATTTCTAGCATTTCTTTTAAAAATGATTTCTTTTGCCAGGTGCGTTTGCACCTGCCTTTAATTCCAGAGAGGCAATGGCAGGCAGTTCTTTATTAGTTTGAAGCCAGCCTGGCTACAGCATGGGTTCAAGGACATCTAGGGTTACAGAGTTTGTCTCAAAAACAAAAACAAAATTATGTGAGTATAGGCCCAAGGTGTTGGATCCCTCTGGAGCTGGAGTTATAGTAGGAAGTGAGATGTGTAGATGCTGGGAACTGAACTCAGGTCTTCTGGGAGGGCGATAGGCAAGCACACCTAACTGCTAAGCTTTCTCTCTAGTCTCACCTGTCGGCATTGCTAAGACTAATGGGAAGTTTTCATTTTCCTGTCAATGAGATTAGGTCCTCAAACTTGATCCTCAGACACCACCTTCCACTCAATCGTTTGTTAAGATTTATCCAAGGCTTAATAGGAAGGACTGAGCTGAGAGTCATAGTAGTGTGTAAAAACTATTGAGGGGTGCTGGAGAGATGGCTCAGCACTCACATGACAATTCACAACTAGTTTTAGGAGATCCAAACAGGCACAGTACAGATAGGTAAAACACCCATGCACATAAAATAAGCTTTCTTTCTTGCTTTATTTTTTTTCCAAGACAGGGTTTTTCTGTGTAACCACTCTGGCTGTCCTGGAACTTGCTTCGTACACTAGGATGGCCTTGAACACACAGAGATGCGCCTGCCACTGTTTCCCAAATGCTGAGATTAAAGGGGTGAGCCCCACCGCCCAGCTTTTTCTTTTTTCTTTTTTCCCTCCCCTGACTGCCTGGGTAGGTGGAGTAGCACACTTGGATCTGTTTCCTCTGCTATGCATGGAAACAGCTTTCTTCGGTAGGACTTTTCCCAGTTCTGGAATATGAGGATACTTCAATTAGATATCCAAGATTTCCACTACCATTTTCTCTCTTTCTGGATGGTGGAAATGGAATAGAAAATGTGAAATCAGAGTTGGGATGAATCAGGCACACACACCTGTGAGAAGCCAAAGAGACAGGACGCCATGCACTAGATCCCATGGATTGGATTTAAGGAGGAGCAGCCCCAGACCTGCCTGGAAGGGGAGTAATCCCTAAAGTAGCAATGCCAGATAACTTCGATAGGATGTAGTTGGGGCAGTAGAGTCGTTGGCACAAGCACTGAAAACGGACCCCGCCCCCCTTTCAACAAATCGTAGCCTTCCTCCCCGGGATGCCCAGCAGCCACTGCTAAACAGCGCGCTGCAACCGAACTCTATCTAACCCCGCCTCTCTAACCGCCCAACACAGTTTCTCATTTCTTATTGGCTTCTCTAACTGTCAATCACAGAACCCTCGTATCCGTTGGCTGTCCCCCTACCTGCTCTTCCTCCCTAGTACTCTGGTCTGGTCTCTTTGGGCACTTCACGCCCCCCGGTGCTGAGTTCCTTTCTCCGATTGGATATCTGAAATGTCACTTTTCAGAATACCGCACTCTGATTGGCTGAGCGCGGCCCGGACTCTCTCAGTTACCAGGCAGCGGGCTAGACTGAGGCTTGTTACCACGTCAGTGAGCTGACAGGGAAGGTAGCCGGCTCTACTGCCCGTCCCGGCCCAGTTATCCCGGCCTGCAGTGAAGTCTCGCCCCGCAGTTAGGATCGACTTGCAGAAAACAGGCTCCTTCCCTTGTCTCACTGGCCGCCAGCGCCGGGAAAGCGTCTGGGAGACGCCTCCGGGGCCAGGCTGGACATGAGCTGCGGCTGCCGGTACTGGGACTAGGCCCCGCCATTTTGGATCCGCTGACAGGTCAGCAAAGTCTCTTGTTGAGTTCCAGCGTCTTGCAGGCTGCCTGACGTTGCCATAAGGAATAAGGAGGAAGGGTCCTTCAGTTGGGCGAAGCGGGCTGGGTGAAGGCTTAGCGGGAAGAAATAAAGCTAAAGGATTGATGTGTGTGTGAGAGAGTTGGGAGGTGTGCAGGGGTCAAAGGTCAGGCCCTTGCCACCAAGGGGTGTTTCAGTTGTACTTGTCACTTCGGATGTCAGAATCATTTCTGGTTTTCTGTACTTCATCTAGCCTCCAGGTCTGCTTTTTCTGAGCTTTCTGCCCTCTAAGGAATGCACTCTTCAAAAACTGAGAGCAAAGCTAATGATGCCTTTTCAGGCTTTAGATAAAGAATCTTTACAGATTCTGTGAACTGTCACTTCTGGGTGATTATGTCCCAGGACAACTGAAGTGCTTCATTATTTTTGGAAGATGAACCAGTGCAATCTGGATGAGGTAGTTAGAAGTCACAGAAGTGTTGAGGCCAGCAGCCTGGGGAACTGCCTGTAAGATTGTGCTCAGACAGGACAGCTCAGCTGTCACCGTGGGTCTGTGTGTAAACACTTCCTTTTGTTTTTTTGAGACATGGTCTCTGGCTGTCCTGGGACTCGCTGTGTAGGCCAGGCCTTGAACTCACAAAGATTCTCCTGCCTCTGCCTCCCAGGTGCTGGGATTGAAGACATGTGTCACCACTTGACTGTAAACACTTTTCTTTTGGTGTGTGTTTTGGGTAGGCATTTACCCACTGTGACTTTTTTCCACTTACCCTAAGGATGCCAGGTTTAATCACAAGGAAGCCACTCAATTGTGATACATTTGATTGAGTGCTAAGAGGATTTGAATACTGATACAGTTTGAGTTTGGGACTGGTGGTCTATTTTTAGTAGGTTAAAAGACATGTAGAGGGCAGTTTGTTGAGTTGGTTGAGTGCTTGCCTTGCATGCATGAAGTAGTGAGTTCAGTCCCTAGCACTTCATAAACTGGGCATGTTGGCACACACCTGTAATTCCAGTACTTGGAAGGTAGAAACAAGAGGTCAAGATGTTCAAGGTCATCCTCTGCTATTTCTAGAGAGTCCAGCCTGGGCTAAATGAGACACTGTCTCTCAAACAGGCAGACAAGTCATGAGAGACAATATGCTGTTTGTGGTAGAGTCAAGGAGACAGAGTGAGTGATGGAGCACAACCCCCACGAGTGTAGTTTATGGCTACATCACTAATAATGACCTTTGACATTGCTTTCTCATAAAGTGGTGGAAATCCATCAAAGGTAAAGAGTACTTTAGAGATGAGAGACAGTGTAGGGTTTTTTTAGTGCAGAAACTCCTATGCCTATATTTCAAGAATACTAGGCATTAGTGTAGGCCTTACGGAGGATGAATGGAAAAAATGTGCTCAATTTACATATGATCTTACAATATTGGGAACGGGATGTTCGGATCTTACATATGGTAGCCAAGCAGTCATATCCATAGCATGCTTTAAGTTGTTTATTTTGAGACATGGTCTGTCTAAGTTGTCCTGGTTGCCTAGAAAGTTGCTCTGAAGTCCTTGACCTTGTCATCTTTCCAAGTTGGTGGGTTTACAGGCCTACAACAGGAGGTCTGACTGTGTACTTCTGAAATGTAGTGACATATGCTAGGAGTAGTGACAGACACTTATACTCTCATTAGTTTCCGTGTTGAGAAAGAGTATTTTGAGTTTAAGATCAGCCTGGCCTTCACAGTGAGATCCTGTCTCAAAAAAAAAAAAAAAAAAAAAAAAAAAAAAAAAAAAAAAAAAAAAAAAAAAAAAAAAAAAAAAAAAAAAAAAAAAAAAAAAAAAAAAAAAAAAAAAAAAAAAAAAAAAAAAAAAAAAAAAGTAGAATCTGCCTAATTCCTTTCAGCAGATATTGGGCTCAAAAAATACCATGCATCCCTGAGATTAGTTCAGTAAGTGGTTAAGCTTTGTGGCTTGGCTTGGCCCTGGCAGTTGGTCTTACTATTGCATGATAAGTAGAAACAAGGTAGAGAGCACTGTCTCTGGCGATTGGATGATACAACCCTTGAACTAAGTTCCTCTTACTTAATTCTCTGCTCTCCTGAAAATGGGTGCGTTAAGAGTGTGTATACATGTGTGTTAGGAAGAGAAGGAATAGTGCTTATGATTTATATGTATAGATTTAAAGCAAATGGGATGGCAATGGTACAGGACACTGCTTTTTATGAGATGCAGACTCTTCCAAGAAGCAGGGAACTCAGTGATAAAACATTTACCTAGCATGTGAGACATGACTGGATTTGATCCTCAGTGCTAGGGCTGAAATGTACTTTTCTAAGTAGCAATAATTTCACTAACATAAATTTTCTTAAGGTTGTTCTCAAACTTCAAACTTCTTTTTAATAGTGGCTGTAGGCAGACTATATAGTGTGTTCCAGCCTTTGGTTTTTTTTTTTTTTTTTTTTTTTTTTTGAGATTTGAGACAGAAACGGTTTCTCTGGATAGTGTGGCTGTCTTGGAACTTGCTTAATAGACCAGGCTGGCCTCAAATTCAGCTTTCTTCTGGCCTCTGCCTCCCAGACACTGTGCCACTACTGCCTGTCGCCTATGTTCTAGTCTTAACAGTGAAGCTTTTTGGCACTGTAGGAATTAAAGTTGTGGACACATTTTAGTAGTTGGTATCACTTCCAGTTTCAACTTATGTACTCTCTCACTCCCCTGCCTCAGAAGTCAGGGTAATTACTGCTTTACAGTGGTAACACCCAGTGCTAGAGTGTTTATTCTGGCTCCAGTGGGCAGCTAGACAGGAAGAAGACACAGCTCCTGCTTGTGAGGAGCTACTATTTATAATCATTGTCACCGAAAGACTGGTGATTGATCACACGCTATCCCTGCTCTTGAGTGCTACTGCCTAGAACTATTGGATGTCAGGTTCATGGGGGTGTTAGGTTGGAGGGAGAAGGAGAGATCCATTTTACCTTTATGCTGGAAGATCTATAAAATAAATGTAATAAACTACTGTTCCTCTTTTTAACATTTCAACTGCTTAAAGGACAGTAGGGTGGTATGTTCTTTTGGAACTCCAGTAGCAGTGAAAATGATCACAGAAGTGATGATTTATTCCAGATAGTGACTGTGATCATAGAAGCAAAAGTATAGATGATCATGGAAGTATGAGGACAAATATTTTGGTTGTTTTGTTTTTCAAGACAAGGTTTATCTGTGTAGCCCTGGCCATCCTGGAATTTACTCTGTAGACCAGGCTGGCCTCCAACTCATAGAGATCCACCTGTCTCTGCCTCCCGAGTGCGGGGATTAAGAGTGTTCACTTCCACTGCTTGATTGAGGACACATTATAAGCAAGGGCTATAAATGTGAATGCATGTCAGGCAAATAATGTTAATAACTGAAGTGAGTCAGGTGGAAAATGGGTAGGAAGTAGCAGAGCCTGTAATATGCAGGCCCCTAATTTGAAGAAGACCCCTCTTATTCAGCAGGTGGCTACTGTGTGAGGACTTGAGCACAGTGTGACCAGCTTTCCTATTTTTTAGTACATGATGATTCTTCAAAGAGAAGATGACAGGCTTGTGGTCTGTCACTGCTCCCAATTCCCTCAGTGTCACTCACGCTGTTTTCCTTTGTTCCATTTGGCCACTGGTTACCTTTATACCCTGTTCCATTTTCATCTCTAAGATGGGCAGTTTTGGACAGGTTAGTGGCCTTCCCTTGTGTGTGGTTCTGGAGATAGTCTCTGAATCTCCATAGGAGATGACACACAGAGCTAAGGTATACTGGGCACCTGATTAGCAGGTTTGAGAGGATTTTCCAGCTGTGCCTGGCTAGAGCTTGTTTCCTTTTTCCTGGTTCAACTTTCTATAACTTCTACTCTTTCTATAATTTTCTTGTTCCGTAAGTTTTTTTTTTTTTTTTTTTTTTTTTTTTTTTTTTTTTTTTTTTTTTTTTTTTTTTTTTTTTTTTTTTTTTTTTTTTTTTTTTTTTTTTTTTTTTTTTT
>PVIH01016055.1:9842-47170 GCA_004025045.1 Sigmodon hispidus
ACACACACACACACACACACACACACACACACACACACACACACACACACACACACACACACACACACACACACACACACACACACACACACACACACACACACACACACACACACACACGAGGGAGATGATCCAGGACAGACTGTTATGATTTTCTAGTAGTCGTCACTGTTAGCTTAGAGGACAGTTTTCTCATATTAAATGACTCCCAGGAGCTCTGTCAACCAAAACACAAAACAAAACAAAAACAAAAAACAACCAAAATCCACCACCCCCTCCGGGGGCACAGAGACAGGATGAGGCTCTGGTGCCTTTGTGTTTGCCTGAGCAGGCCACACAGGAAGGCCAGCGCCTGCCGTGATGCCAGCCAGAGCCCTGGCGATGCTGCCTCCCCTGGGCACTGAAGCTGAGGCACCTGGAAGGGTTATTAGCAGGATTGGAACTCATCCTCTGCTGGGACTAGATCATAATTACAGTAATTTTCTAACAGAGCTCAGCAGTAGGACTGTTTAATCAGCATCTGACTCCCCTGTGCTCTCAGCCCTCATCACTCAAGGAGAGGAGTGGGATGGCTCTTAAAGAGACAGTGCCCGCCTTTCAGCATTTCCAACAGATGTGTCCTAATTGGCAGAATATATCTAAGTCTTGTAGCTTACAGCAGGCAGGTTGCACTGCCTCCAGCAGACTGCCTGGGACCCTCAGTGTTCCAGGCCTTCTGCCTAGGGCCCCAGGTCAGTCTGTGGGTGGGCCAAGATCCCTGACTAACACAGTCACTAAGGGAAGAGATATACAAGCTTACCGTATTTGTGGAAGGAACTGACAAGCTGGCCCCTTTGGATCATGGAATGGGATAGAAAGAACTTGAAGTGAAGAAAAGACTTGAAATTTATTTTTAAAGATTTATTTATTATGTAAACTGTATACAGAAGGCACCAGATGTCATCATAGATGGTTGTGAGTCACCATGTGGTTGCTGGGAATTGAACTCAGGACCTCTGGAAGAATAGTCAGTGCTCTTAACCTCTGAGCCATCTCTCCAGCCCAAAGACTTGAAACTTTATGGCTAGTGGTTTCCCATGATCCAAAGATCACAGACGCTCTCAAGCCAATCCCTTACCAATTCAGTGATCTCTTAACTCCACATCCCTGGCATCTCTATGCACTACTGTGCAGTGCCAGCCACCTAGTGTCTCTACACAACTCACTGTGCAGTGCTGGGGTTTCAGGACTGTAGACCTGTCTGCCCTGCACCAGAGGGAAGAGCGTTAGTTAACACTCCCTGAGTCAGGACTGTTTGGCTCCTAAGGAGTAGGGCTCTTGCTAGCCTTTCAAGCAGTTGTCTGTGTTAGCGGTACCTGGAGATCTGAGGCAGCCAGCTTTCCCCTTCCACATCTAGTCACAGCCAAGGCGGAACTGTTTCTCTCCCCAGATATTTCTCTTAAGATGTCAGGACTGGCTCAGCTGGAAGGGGCAATGAGCACTTGGTCTTTGCAGCCTTATTTCAAAACAGTTCCTTAGAGAGGACTGGGTAGGGAAGGGTGGGCAGGGGCTTTCAAAGTGGGCCCAGGAGACCTTTCAGGAAGACAATACAGTCGTAAAGAAACTAAGAAGGACACTTATCTATAGTCCAAAGGGTTCTGTGAGCCAGGCTCTGGGCAGAGTGACTCCCTGTTGCCAGGGCTGCCCTCAGGCTTAGGATCACTGACCATTGCCCACACTTGAAGGAAATGCTGGAGCCACAGTGCCTACCTACCTCAGCTTCTCGGTCTCAGCAGTGTGCTGCTCTCGCATCCACAAAGGCCAGGTTCCCCAATCCAACATTCCTGCAGCCCTGGTGAGTCAGCCCAGGGCTGCTCTGATCATATTTCTATAGTTAAAAGTACCTTGCATCCTGTGAGCTGTTTGTAGCCCCCTACCTTGTTAAGAATACTAAGCAAGAGTTGTGGTGTACAATCTCACCAACATAGAGTTAATTTAATCTCCAATCTGGTATTGGATGGTCCTCTGAGCAAAGCTACCAGAAGGACTCAGTGGTAGGGACCCAAGACCCAGAAGCCAGGAAACTAAGGACTGTGTGAGGTTTGTTTGCTGTTAAGAGTTTCATACTATAGCTCAGGATGGCCTGGAACACCCTCTGTAGCACAAGCTAGCCTAAAACTCATAGCAAATCCCTCTTGTCTTAGCCTCTCAAGTGGTAGAATTACAGGCATGCGTCACCACAGGCTAGCACTACAGAGCTTGGAAAGTACCTCCTACAAAGACCAGACTCACTGGGTATAGAAATGACACAGAACACCTCCGGGTCCTGTTGAGCCATTTAAAAACTGCTAGAAACAGAGTATGAGGCTTGCCTACCCTGCTGACTCCCATCAAACAACTCACAGGAAACTATTTTTGCCCCAGAATTTCCCCACCTTCACCCTCCTGTCAGTCACTCCTCACTGGCCCTTGACCTCCCACAACTCAGATTAAGAGGATGACTAGCCGTGGGTCACAAAAATAGCTTGCCTCAAACCTCAGATCAACACAAAGAACACTTTTGTAACACAACTCAGTGGGCCGCTCCCCACAGCTAGTGGACTCATCTCTCCCCGACAAAGGCATCCAGCTGTGGTGGTTAGACTTTATACACTGAACAGAGAAAAATGCAAGAGAGGCCTCTGGTATTGCCTGCATAAAAGAAAGTTCCATCCTGTTTGCTGTTTTTCTGGTCCGTGGGCCCATGCTATTAGGAAAACTCTCTCTTTCTTTGGACATCTTCTCCAGCCAACACTCAACTCAGCACAAGACTAAGATGGGAAGGCACCTGGCCTCACATTAACTGAGGTGCTTTTGTATGCACTGCTGCTAATGGATCATTAAAAAAGCTGGGCGTCTGAGAAATCACAGGCGTGTCTGAAGAGCGACTGCTGTCCCAGCAGCCCGGCCTGCTGGCAGAGCTAGCTGCCTCGCACCAACTCCAGGAGGAGAGGCGAGAACAGAAGAAGGCCAATCCAGCTTGCTGGGTTTTGGCTGAGTAGGGAATTGACACAGACCACCTCCGGCTCCTGTCTGGAAGTTTTGAGATCAGAGAGCTTCAGGCACAGCTGGGTTCACAGCTGCACCATTTGGAGCATAGGACTCATTAATATTCATGAGCCATCCCCACCAATCGGCAGAGTGGATGCCATTAGCCTAGCATCTGTCGGGTTTTGTGAGGGTTGTGTATGGAGTTTTTTCCCCCTTTTAAATGAACTTCTTTTGACATTTTGGATTTGCCTCTGTAGGTTTTCTATCCTCGCTTCTCTGTGATGCATCATAGAAAGGAGAGACCCAGGGGAGGCGGGCAGGAAGGAGGGATGAACACCAGCCAGGGCTTTGCATCTGCCTGTTGACAAACTTTATTTCCCTTTTAGCACCTGGCACCTCAGACAGGCTTTGAAGATGGAAGCAGCATCAGGTAAATTACACCTAACAAGGTTCATGCCCAGAACTGTGAGAAGAGCTGCATCCTGGCTCTTTGGAAAACAGTCCCTCCTGCAGCGGTGAACTTGAGTCTCACAGACAATGCAGAAGAGCTCCAGCACACACTTCTACCGTGAGCGTTATTTCCACGCTGATAAATTCATGATTTATGAAAGTAGCTCCTGCCAGCTCTATCTCCCTCCTTCCCTGCTACAGCTTGTTAGACACAAATTGCAACAAGAGTCTTAAATATTTGCATTTTATTTCAGGCCAAAGCCCCTCAACTCTGAACTAAATGCCTTGACAATCCCACAACACAGGCCGGTAGTAAAAGAGCCCACAGATGGGGCAGCCGGCCAGAGGGAAGGAAACACACAAAACTAAGAGCAGGGCAACAAGGTGAGCCCAGCAAAGAGCCCAGCTTCCAGCCTCTCTGCAGACAGGATCTCAGCAACCTCCTGTAGGAAGGGAAGCATGCTGTTCCTATCACCATCCCAAAGCCCTGACTTCCAGGCAGAAACAACCTGTGTGCCTCACTGGACAAGCACGGGGCTTCCCGGCAATGCAGCAGTGGGCACTGTGGTGGCTAAAGCCCTGGGGGTAGGGAGTTGTTATTAAGAGAGGAAAAAAAGGAAAGAGCACTTTACCCCAACAGAACCACCAGCTCTGCGTTCTCGGCAGCAGATGGGCAGCCTGGAGCCACCTCTGCACTGTTCCCTTCCCCTGGCTGTGACCAGCCGCTTTGCCTCGATGGCCTGAACTGCCTGCCTGCAGCTCTCAGGCCCAACTCAACCTGCCATGGTCTTGGAAGATACTGGAAACTCCAGAAACAGAGTCCCATCACTGCCATTTACTGACAGCAAGAAGGCAGGTAAGGCAGGCTTCCCACAACCAAAGTGCTCCAGGGGCTGCAGCAAAACCTGCAACCTGCCAAGATGGGAATGTAGCAATAGATGAATTCTGCTGGGACAGCATTCGGTATGGCAGCTAAAAATCCGCCATGAAGAGAGAGGTTCCCCAAACAATTCACCCGTGGTAGTGCACTCGTGTCTAAACACATACCTTAAGAAGCTCAGCTCCTAGGGAAGTAAATATAGTTCTGTTTGAAACTAACAGCTCCTGGACCCTGTGCTTAACTTACAAACACCAGTGTGGTGTTTATTCCCATGGAGGAAGTACAGCAGGCAGCCATGACCAACCTCTGCACAGCAAACCTGAGATGTGGATGGAAGATGTCCAACAGTCCAACTCCCCTACACCTGCCCTGTGCCCAACCCCACATGGATGTGACCATGGCCTGCATCTTCTCCATGACCCACAAGAACCTAGAGCTCAATGACAGCTCACTTTCCCCACACTGTGTCTAGCTGGTCCCCTCCCACATCCCTTCTCACAGGCTGGGACACAGAGAGTCCCTCAGCGGGTCTGGCATCACAGCATGGCGGTGAGGAGTCGGGTGGCAGCATGGGGCTTTCTAAGGATGGGCCCTCAGAGTCCATCACTGGAGCCCACGTTGCTACGTGGTCCTTCTCTTCAGTGGGTGGTGGGGAAGGAGAGCTCCTCCTGCCTGATCTTGGAAGAAAGCAGCAACTGGGAGGAAGGAAATGAGGGAAACGATGGGCGTGAGTAGATGATAAAATGAAACGAGCAGAGACAGATTTCATTCAGTGAACTATTCAGCCGCAAGAAGGAATTAAGTGCTGAAAATGTGCTGGAGCTGGCACAATGGCACATGGGGAAGAGGCGTCCACTGCCATGCCTGATGGCCTACTTCAAGGCCGACCTCAACAAGAGGTCGGTCCTGACCTCCACATGCATGCCCTGACTACACATATTCACACACACATACTCACTCAACCAAAATAAAATGTGATTTTAAAAAATTCTAAATCATACGCTGAATGAAAAAAGCCAGATACACCTGCCATAGGACTCAGTGTGTTTGAAATGTCCAGAAAGAAAGTAGACTATGGTTTCCAGGGGGATGGACAGCCACTGCTCACTGGGGAGGCATTTCTTCATTTAGAATAGAAACATGTCCAGAGCAGAGAAAGGGATTGGTGGGAGAACATACACCTAACACAACCGAGGCCCAGGACTTCAATCCCACCCAGAATCATAAAAATTAACTAAGTAACCAGTTTGTTTGTTTTTTTTAAATGCCACAGGCTATCTCTTTTTTTTTTTTTTTTTTTTTTTATGCGAATTGGTGTTTTGTCTGCTTGTATAACTGCATAAGGGTATCAGATCTTGGAATTACAGCTCATACAGTTGTTAGCTGCCATGTGGGTGCTGGGAATCAAACTCAGGTCCTCTGTAAGAACAGTCAGTGCTCTTAACCTCTGACCCATCTCTCCAGCCCATAAGTAATCAGTTTTTAAAAAGAATCTGGTGTGGTGGTGTACTCCTTTAATCTCAGCACTCAGGAGGCAGGCAGACCTCTGCTGAGTTTGAGACCAGTTTGGTCTACATAGGAGTAACCTGCATAATGAGCACGTCTGCACAGCTGGGGCTACACAATGAAACAAAACAACAGCAAAACAAAAATAAAAGAAAGAAAAGAGAAGAAACAGAGTGTTGTACACACACCTGGACTCCCTGAGCTTATTATGTCTGAGGCACAAATATCACCAAAAGTTGAAGACTGGCCTGGTACACAGACCCTAAACTCTAAACTCTGCCTTAAACAAACGAAAAAAAGCCAACCAAGGAAGGCTGCCCTTTCTTTCTCCTTGAGTTACAGGAGATCTCTAGTTTCCCATTCAAGATAAAAAAACCAGGCCTTTCCAGGGCTACCAATAGTGTGACATTCCTTTCCCTAACATCTGAGTATGCCACCGATGTCCATGACACATTATCCCAGCCTCAGGTCCTTTGACAGATCCTACAATTACCTGTTAGGCTGGTCTCCTTTCGCCAGGTGAGAGGTGCTTTGCCTCTCCTCCTGGGCCCAGCCACAGTTTGACATCGCATAGCAAAGGATGGCATCAGACACAGTCAAGGAGCTTCGGCCCTGGACACAGGCTTCAATCTCAGGTATGGAGAGCTGGCTTTGGAGGAAGAGGTGCAACTGACTGTCTGACAGAAGGACCACGCTCTGCAAGACCCTGAAGCAACAGAAAGCACAACACAGAAGATGTGATGAGGCAGCTGTCCTCATCCCCATCCCAGTCAGGGTTTGGCTTCATGGATCACTGGAGATGGGCGGATACAAGAAAGCAAGCCACCACAAACGTGGCTGCATCAACAAGACAAGGGTGTACATCTCTGCCCGGTACCTTCCTGTGGCCCTGTCACAATGGTGGCTGGTGCTAACTCAGCATGTCTACTTACTTTTCTAGAAAATGCTGTAGACCTTGCCGTCTCTTCTCAATGAACTCATCAGAGCTGCCAAAGAAAGTGGACTTCCCAGGAAGTTCAGGTACCGGCCTGCAGAAACGTAAAGTAACACTCAAGGTAAGTGAAGCATCACTCCAACCCTACCCCAAAATAATCCCCTGAAAAGAGGCCCAGTTGATACAATTAGCTTCTAGTAAGGGATGTAACAGAGCTAACATTGGCTGATGGTACATCCTATGGCAGGCACCTTGTGTTACATGTCCACAAAAATGGCATTTAATCCTCCTAAAAAAATCCCATGAGAAAAATATAGTGTCCTTCTCTTAAAAAACTAGAAAGGTGACATAAAATCCCCACTGTCAACTGGGGGTGGTGGCACACGCCTTAGTCCTAGCACTTGGGAGGCAGTAGCAGGACAGTCTCTGATCTCAAAGCCAGCCTGGCCTACAGAGTGAGTTCCAGGACAGCCAGAGCTACTCAGAAAAAGCTGTCTTGAAAAAAATCAAATGAAAAAAATCCCATGGTCACAGAGCACAGCTAGTAGCTAGGTCTACAATTCCAAACCCATGCTACTATGCTACTCCATTTAGTATACTCACTTCCGGCATCAATCACTTTTTAATTCGCATGTATGTACCTGCTTCAGAATAGATGCATCAGGTGTGCACAGTATCCACAGAGGCCAGAAAAGGGAATCAGGGGGGCTGGAGAGATGGCTCCGTGGTTAAGAGCACCCTCTGCTCTTCCAGAGGACCTGGGTTCGATTCCCAGCACCCACATGGCAGCTAACAACCGTCTGTAGTTCCAATTCCAGGCAAACACCAAGGCAAATAAATAAATAAATAAATAATAAATAAAGTTTTAAAAAAAAAGAAAAGGGAATCAGATCCCCTCAAACTGTAAAAACAGGCAGTTGTAGGCAAGCTGGTGTGGGTTGCCAAACTCAGGTCCTCTCCAAGAGCAACAAGGGCTCTTAACTATTTTGGGGGCTTTCTGACACATGGTCTCACTGTGCTATAGAGCCATGGCTGGCCTGGAACTTGCACTAACCCTCTTGGCTCTGCTCCCTAGGTGGTAGGACTACAGGCCTGTTCCACTACACCCCACTCTACTACTACTGTGCTGCACACTGGGTTGGGAGAGCATGCCCTTACACATATGTGGAAGCCAGATGTTGACATCTCTTCCTCAATTACCCTCCACTTCGTTTGCTGAAACTGAGTGAGTCACTGAACCCAGAGCTCATCCACATGACTAGGCCAGCTGGTCATCAAGCCCTAGGCCAGCACTGGGGTTACAGCTGTTCACATGGGCACTAAGGGTCAGACTCAGCTCCTTGTGCCTCACAACAATCATTTTACCAACAGCCTTCTCCTTGGTATCCAGCTCTTATTACTACAAAAGGAAGAGACTTAAAGCAGGGAGCTGGGTCCTTTCATATATATTAAAGATTTATTTATTTATTATGTATACAGTGTACAGAAGAGGGCACCAGATCTCATTATAGATGGTTGTGAGCCATCATGTGGTTGCTGGGAATTGAACTCAGGACCTCTGGAAGAACAGTCAGTGCTCTTAACCGCTGAGCCATCTCTCCAGCCCCAATATATATTAAAACTATCTGCTCCAAGTCAGACATATTGCCATGTGTCCATAATCTCAACTACTCAGCAAGCAAGAAGATGGAGCATTTGAGGCCAGCCTGGAGCCATGAACACAGGCTCTATCTCAAGAAAATGAATGAATGAATGAATGAATGATGGATGGGTGAATAAAATAGACTGGCCCCAGAATTTAATATAAAAAATGAGGTAAGTTATAGCAAGTTACTGCTAAACTTTCTTAGCTTCTGTTATAAAGCACAGGGAACATGCTTAGAATAAGAAACAGCCAGGGCTGAAGCCACACCTCAGTGGTGGAGTGATTACCAGCCACACACAAAGGCCCAAGTTCAATCCCTCCCAACACACAAAGAAAGAAAAGGAGAGAAAAAGACATAGACACCCTCAGAGTGAACAGACAGAGGCGGATGGGCAGACAGACACCTGGACCAGCCTTGAAGAGGGGAATTAAGGGATGACCATCAGTCCACACAGTAACCAACTGGGCAGACAGACAACCCACCAGGACCATTCCCAACCTCTCTGAAGGAAAAAGAGGGAGACAGAGGCAAGAAAATCAGTACCTCAAGGCCAACTTGGGCTACAGAAGACCATATCTCAAAAAGAAAAGAGAGAAATATATCTAGGTGTGGTGATCTTTGCCTATAATCCCACATGTTGTCACAAGAAGAGTGTAAGTACGTTCAAGGCATCTTGGACTACATAGTAACATGCTGCCTGAAAAAAGGAAGAACCCCGGAGGTTACAGAGAAAACAACTTAAAACATGTCAAGTACTAAAGAGGCTGGGAACTGTGAAATATATATGTATGGGTACATGAGTGCATATATACACTTCTTTTCCTGCTCATACAATTTTTCTAGGTCAAATAACTAGAAAGCGTATTGGTTTTCCTTCACTGACTTAAACTCATAATTTAAAGCACTTCTTTAGCCTGGTCTAAGTTCTCTCCTCTGTAAACTCCAGCTCCACGTGATCATCCAAGAGTCTACTCAGACCTGGGAAGGCAGCAGGGTAAACTCACACCAAACCTGCATTCCTCTGGAGCTGCTTCCTCAGCCACACGAATTCACGGTAACGGCGCCGGACACAGGAAGTCTTGGCGGTAAAGGCCTTACTGTTTGTCTGCAAGAGGAAGTTTGTAAAAAGGGCTAATGGGAAAAGAATAAATCCGTATGACTTCACCACCATCACTCTCATTAAGGGGCCAAACTATCAGCCATCGGTCCCCAGACCAAGACAACACTGGACAGCCTGAAAGCAATTCACAATTACACCCTGCTCTCTTTCTTCTCCACAATCCTTTTCTTCTAAATCTTGTCTCGTGCTGTTGGGAACATCCACAAATCATTTCTACTTCAGCACAGCCCATAGCCCTGGAGTTGACCCCATTACATAAGCTTGACTCACATGAAGGAATATCTTATAGTCCACATAAGAATTCCAGGAGCCTTCATTCTGCACTCGGGGGTCCTGAACACGCACTGTGATCACCTCCTGCAAGTGTAAAAAAAAAAAAAATCACTCTTCAGCTCAGCCACCCAGAAGAAAAGTGATTCGCTCTACCTTAGTACAGTGCCTGGCTATACTAAGTCAGCGTCAGTAAAAACTGTCGAACTGCATGGAGAAATGACTGGAAGCTGGTACTGACTTAGAAACTTTGGTAACTACTGTGTGGTCAGAGCTGCCTTGCTAGCTAGGCATGGTGCCTTATGATCTCAGCATTTAGGAGGCAGATGTGTGAAAAATGCCTCAGGCTCAAGGCAGCAAGTCTCATAGTGAGTTTCAGGCCAGCCAGGGTGGATACACAGAGAAACTCAATCTTGAAAAACTAAAATTAAATAAATATATAAATAAATAAATAAAAATAAAGAGGTGCAGACAATGGCTCTCTCCTGTAACCCCAATACTCAGGAAGAGGCAGGAGGATTGTCATCAAGTTGAAGGTCAGCCAGGTCCACATAGCAAGTTCCAGGCCAAAGAGGACTAAACAGTGAGACCCTGTCTCAATACTTCAAGATAAAAGAGAGCCAGGGGTACATGGCTCAGTGGTAGAGCTGAACACTAACAAGCCCCTGAGTTTAATGGGGACGGGAAAAGAGCAAACAAATAGGAACAGAGTATAATGATATAAATGCATAAAAATGTTCTAATGTGCCCCATTTCTTGGATGATAACTAAAAACTTTATTTTTAAAAAGCTTACATTCTAGTACATTCCAATTAATGGAAAAGTTAGTCAGAATGGAATGGGTTGGAGAGATGGCTCAGAGGTTAAGAACAATGACTGTTCTTCCAGAGGTTCTGAGTTCAATTCCCAGCATCCACATGGGGGCTCACAGCCATCTATGATGAGATCTGGTGCCCTCTTCTGTGTACTGTATACATAATAAATAAATAAATATAAAAAAATGGAAGCTCGCTTCTCGGCACATAAGATCACTGCTGACTCCCTTCTCTTGGCTTTGTTTTGACCCCATCAGAAACACCTAGCGTATTACCAGAGGAAAACACAGCAGAGGGTGATGTGAATCCCTCCTGCTGCAAGGCACTCCAACTCTGACCAGCCTGAGCCCACCAGCTTACCTCCAGCTCTTGGTTCTCCGACATCCTATTTCAAAAGCCCCTCTGAAGAAACCATCTGAGGAGGAAAAGAGGACACAGGAAAAAGCACAGTGAACAAGTATGTCCTTACCGGGGTTTGTCACGGCAAAACCCCAAAGTTCTTAACAAACAGCCCTGGGGAAACCCAGGTAACTCCCCCTCCCCAATTATGTGTAAAACTTTAAAGAGGAAGAGAAAAACACCCACATCAGTTGAGTTAGTGGCAAGTTAAAAGCCCTGGGGAATTTATCTCCATTCTTAGACTACTCCTGGAACCTTCTACAAGGCCACTTCAACCTAGAGAGCTTGTTGGGGTATTCGGAGAGTGTCTCGTGGGTGGCCAGAAAGGCAGATGGGTTCTCTTGTAAAACTTTTGCCTGAGGACTGTGGCTTAGCAATTTTGTGAGCACAACTTTGAAAAGGAACATAACAGCAC
This sequence comes from Sigmodon hispidus, assembly GCA_004025045.1. NCBI lineage: Eukaryota > Metazoa > Chordata > Mammalia > Rodentia > Cricetidae > Sigmodon > Sigmodon hispidus. The sequence goes on from PVIH01016055.1 coordinate 21,287, forward strand.
CCCCTCCTGGTTGTTTAGAGACAACCCACCGCCTACACGTATCAATGCTCCAGCAATCTTGCCAACCAAAGGCATCTCCAGACAGGTGAGTCGTTGAGCTGCAGTGCTCCTGGGAGCACCCAGCTGAATGGTCCAGTTACAGTTAACACTCTCCCTTATCAGTTCTCTAGAACTGGAGCCAACCATTGTAATCATTTCCAATCTTGACATGCCATCCAGTCTATATCTCTGCCCAAGCACCCCACAGCTTTGCAGGTCAACTCAGGATGCATTCTGCTCCTTTGTAAAGATTCATTAAAGCCTAAGCCACTGATTTCCCCCAGTGTGGTAGTTTACGTGTACAGCGACATCACCCACTCCAACAAAGGGACCATGAAGGCTGTAGCACAGGGTTACTGGATTCCAAAGGGGCCCATGATGTCACCTTCTGTTAAAATACAGCACTAATCTTGTTACTCCTAGAACCACTCCAGCAGCATCCACCCTGGCTGCCGCCTCCACCCCCTTCCTCTCTCTTAAGAGCAAAACAATAAGCTTTAATTTCCCTTTCCAATTTACCTTGAAATGAAAACTGACTTCAGCCAATATGTACTGCCAACAAATGATCCGGGCTGGCTCCTGGGAAAACAAGACTATCTAAGCTCTCCCTCTCCCCGCCCCCATCCCATGCCCATTCACACACCCACTCATCTTTACAGTCCCACAATTAATTTTAAACACATTCTCTTATTAGTTCTGCCTTACCATTAGAAGGGTGCATAATGAGCTTCCGTCTATTTTATGTTTTGCTAACACAGGGCTAATGTTTCAAAAGAAGGGAAGCTCATTTACAGCATGAAATTAGCAGAGCAAACAGCTTTTGCAATTCTTTCCAGTATCCCAGAAGGTCTCACACTTCTACAGACAGACATTGCATGCGGGGACAAAGCTATGTGGCAGATGACAAAATTGAGGTACACTGTGGGGCAAAGCCAAGGCTTTGTGATTTCAACACCATAATAAACAGCATTTGTGCTGACAATCTGAGTTTTCATCCTCTGCAGACACCACCTCCAACAGGCCCTGAACTGAAATACAGGAAACTCCAATTCCCCAATAACCCAGCCTAACAGTCCAGGAAACAGACAGACAGAAAGACTTGCTATAAATAATTAACCTCCTGGGGTTCCACTCCTCTTCCTCTTTTTAGGCATTTGCTAAACGGCCAGCATAGGAACTGAGTTAAATATTCTACAAGTGTCTTTTTGTAGTACAATAGGGAAGATAAAGAGGAGAAAAAGAGTCATCTCCAAAAAGGGAGTTCAAATCTCTCTTCCTGAGAAAGTCTGTGGAATTCAAGATTCTAGTTCAATGAATAGTTATCATACCTTTCTTTGGTCTCAGGAAGAATTTAAAAGGGGCACGCAGCACCCCCGTGTGGAAGTTTGTCTCCTTTAGTATGGAGCTAATGTCACATAGAAACAACTATAAACTGGCTTTTAAAAATTCCAAGCCTCCACATGCTTGTATGCTTAAACCTAAGTTTATAGATAGACACTGAGAAAGTTCTGGCTGTAAAGTTCCTTAAAACATTGAAACTGCAAAAACCTAGACTCCATTCCCCAGACAGAATTTCTCTGTTTAACAGCCCTGCCTGTCCTGAAACTCACTCTGTAGTAGACTGGGCTGGCTCCTGACAGAGATCTGCCTCCACCTCTGGAGTACTGGCACTAAAGTCATGGGCCTCCACTGCCTGGTACAATCTAGGCTCCATTTCTAACAAGCACTGTTATCCATCAATTTCCTTCCCAAAGACACCCTCTTTGGAAGAAAACGAAGCTCAGTCCATTCCTGGAGAAACAGCAGATTCTTAATTTTAGCTCTACAACCTAGAGATGATCTGTGCATCCACTAAGGAAGGATAGAATCAAGTAACCTCCAAGGGTCAGAAAACTTACTCAATGATAACTACATATCCAGGGCCTTTTCCATCGCATCTGAAGGGTTGCTTGCTTCCCTCAGCAGAGCCAGCAACAACAGTCCTGAGGAAAAACCAGATCTTTTGATGTGTACCAAGTTGATGCATTGTAAAGCTCAAAACTGCTAATTCAGGGGAGTAATTCAAGGCCCTCCTCTTATTTTCTTCTGCCACTTAAACTACTTCAAGAGCGACGTTAGAAACAAATCAGGCTAGAGAAAAATTTTACCAAGGAGCCTCCCGCCTTTTCTTACTTATATTTGAGCCTTTGGAGTCTAAAACTGACTCAAAAATCTCACCTTCCTAAATACCCACAGGTGTTAAGCTCTCCCACCTGACACTCTATCCGCTCCATCAATTCACCTTTCATCCAATAACCCACTCATTTCACCTGGAAATAACTTAACAAAGGCACCCATAATTTTCAGTGTCTGCGAAAAAGATCTGCCATTTTCTCCCACTCCCGGTCACTTGGTTAGATATCGCCAAACTCTGACCCTGGCTGCTCCATTCCTTTCCTATCAAACTAGAAGGAAAACAGCCACATGCTCCTTCTCCCTATTAAACTGAGGACGAAAGATACCTTCTATTCTCAAGGTAAATTGAAAAGCCAGGCTCCCTTTCTTGTTGGGTCCCAGCAAGCCCTCACTTTCACACCGGGCAGTAAGACAACCCCTTCCCTAAGCCATCACTTAAAAGCCACCACTTGCTCCCGGAGCCGGCGTCCCATCGCCATCCCCCCGCCCAGCAGCACCTAAGAAGTGCGGCTCCGCCCACGCCCCCTCACCTGAGAGCAACAACAGCTCTCTACAGCGACACCACCAGAACCGCACCGAACAGCTCGAATCCCGGCTTCTCCTTCCGGGTGAGTAGCCGGCGCCCCGGTGCACGACGGGAGGCGGCTCCCGACGGACCAATCCTGAGTGTCCAGGACGCCCCACCCCTGGAAACCAGGGCTCTCAGTGGCGACCGGCGGTCAGCGGAGACGCTCCGCCCCGCCCTGACTTGAGCTGCAATCCGGATCTTTCCGGAAATCTCTAGGGGTGCTGGAGGTGGAGCTCGAGGACTGAACCCTGGACGTCCACTCTGTTGTGATCCGCCCACTGCCGTTAGGCGTGCCAATCAGCGACTAGGGAGAATCATTAAAGGGCTGCAAGAGCATCTTGGGAGCAGAGGTGTGTGTGTGTGTGTGTGTGTGTGTGTGTGTGTAGGGATGTTACAGGTTTGGCAGTGGTGTGGGACCGTTCTGCACATTCCTGGATCCTTACTAAGATCTCTAGAGAGTCCTGCTTTGAACCTCGGAGGTTGCAGTTCCCCAGCTGAAATGTCAAGGGCACTGCTTTGGATTTGGAAAAGCTGAAGATTATCCCTGCAAAAACCAAAGGAGAAGGCTGACAACTCCCGATGACTCCCGAGACAAGCCCAAAAGCAAGACCACGCAGTTAGTAAGAAAGAAAAGGAGTAAAATGCTAACTCTGGTGACATTAAAATTCCTTCCTCTTAGGGCAATGGAAAGGCTCACGCCTGGAATCCTAACACTTGGAAAATTAAAGCTACATAGTGAGTTCCAGACCACAGAATAAGGCTCAATCTCAAAACAAGACAAAAACCACGCTTGATCTGTTAAAAAAAAAAAAAAAAAAAAAAAGATAATTTTACACCTGTAATCTTAGCACTTGAAGTGGAGGCAGGAATTGAAGGCCATTGTCAGCTACATAATGAGTTTCAGCCTACCTCAGGCAACAACCTAAGACCCTGTCTCAAAAGCAGCCGAACATGAGCTGAAGAAATGGCTCAGAGCTTAAGAGTGTTTGTTCCTCTTCCAAAAGATGAGTTCAGCATCCCTATCAGGCAGCTCGCATAATGCTGTAACTCCATCTCCAGCAGATCCGAGGCATGCACACACACACACCAAAAATAAATGTTTGTTTTTATTTTGTGTATGAGTGTTTTGCCTGTAAGGATGGATGCCTACCTGGAACCCACAGAGATCAGATGAGGGCCTCAGATCTCCTGGCACTGGAGTTACAAATGGTTAGAGCCCCAAGTCTGCCCCCCAACCCCCGGCCCCGTTTCTCTTTCATTCTCTACTGTTTTGGTATTTGAAGAAAATTTAGCCCAGCACAAACATATCATTGGAAAAGGGTTTCTTTTTTCCCCTCTCCAAAAATCATGAATACTCCTTTGCTATAACAAAACATCAAATAGTATTCTCCCTCTCTCTTTCCAGCTCTATCTCTCCTTTCATTTTAAGATAAAGTCAGGTTCTCTAGCCTGGTCTGACCCTAGACCAAGATTACCTAAAATGCAAAATATACAGTCTTCCTGCCTCAGTCACCATCATGCCCAGATAACAAGTGGTGGTTTCTTTTAAAGAGAATTTATTTTTACTTATGTGTATGTATATGAAGCTGCGGGAGTTTGTATGTACCACCTGTGTATGCAGGTGCCCACAGAGTCAAGGAGAGAACAGCAGGTCCCCTGGAAATGGAGTTAACCAGGATTGTGACCTACCCAAATGTGTGCTGGGAATTGAACCCTGATCCTCTGCAAGAGCAGCAAATGCTCTTAACCACTGAGCCATCTCTCCAATTCCATCAAAAGAAATTAATATTGGTATAAAAAATATAAGTATAAGAAAGAATACTTCTATTTTCCTTTACACAGCCAACTCTGCATTCAAATATTCAAATATCTGATTAACCAGCTTTTTAAAAACAATTTATTTTTTAAATACTTATTTACTTATTATATATACAGTGCACAGAAGAGGGCACTAGATCTTATTATAGATGGCCATGAGTCACCATGTGGGTGCTGGGAATCGAACTCAGGTCCTCTGGAAGAACAGTCAGTGCTCTTAACCTCTGAGCCATCTCTCCAGCCTGTTAGCCTGTTTAACCATTTTTTTTTCCTTTGTCTTTTTTTTTTTTTTTTTTTTTTTTTTTTTTTTTTTTTTTTTTTTTTTTTTTGGCTAGAGCTTTACTGCACAGTTCAGATGGCCCTGGTGATACTTCTCCTGTCTCCCGAATGCTGGCATTATATGCATGTGGCACCCCATCTAGAAAACTCCACTGTTGATGTCAGGGCCAATCCTTATGCAATAAATGTTGGGAGGGCTGGAGAGATGGCTCAGCCATTAAAGGCTAGGCTCACAACAATAAATGCTGGGAAATCATAACCCCAAACAATTGAAGCAATCTAAACTTCAAATGCTAAAAACTTAAAAACATAATGAGCAGCTGGAGAAATGGCATGGCACTGACTGTTCTTTCAGAGGACCTGGGTTTCATTGCCAGCACCCACATGGCATCTCACAACTGCCTGTGACTCCACAATCTGACACTTTTCCACAGTTATACAAGCAGGCAAAACACCAATTCACATAAAATAAAAAGAAATATTTTTAAAAATAAAAATTTTAAAAAAGGCTAAACTATTTAAAGTCAGAGGTATATGGCCTAAAAGTACATATTTTAATCAAACTCAACTATCAGGTAAGCAATGTGAAAAGTCAAACAAACCAAAGGATATTAGAGAAAAGAAATGTCTCTTAGACACATATTTTATAAGAGAGTACATGTTAACTCCAAAATAAAAACATTTTTAGCAATTGTATTTTAGATAGTTGTTCAAACTGTGCCTTGGGGCTCAGAGTCTAGCAAAAATCCCAATTCTTTAGAGAAGATTGGAAATTCAAGGTTATTGAATTAAAAAAAAGAAGAAATAAATAAAAAGGAAAGGACGGACAGATGGGGCTGGAGAGATGGCTCAGTGGTTAAGAGCACTTGCTGCTCTCTCGGAGGACCTGAGCTGGGTTCCCAGCACCCACACAGTGACTCACAAATACCTGTAATTCTACTTTCATGGTTCGAGATTCCCTCTTCTGGCCTCTTCAGGAACCAGGTAATCGCACGATACCCATACACACATGTAAGTAAAATACTCATTCACATAAAATAATAATAGGGGCTAGAGAGATGGCTCAGAGGTTAAGTGCACTGGCTGCTCTTCCAGAGTCCTAAGTTCAACTCCCAGCATCCACATGGTGGCTCACAGCCATCTGTAATGAGATTTGATGCTGTCTTCTAGCATGCAGGTGAACATCACACAAACAAAGTATATATAAAATAAAGGAAAGGACATGACTGCTCCTAAGTGTGGAGGAGGAGGAAGTGTATTGTAGATAAAAGAGAAAACATAGAAGAGTTGAGAGTGGACATGACCCTGAGCCATGTGAGGAGAAGAGGGAGGGGAGAGCCAGACAAAGAGGCCAGGAGGGTAAAGGGTAGACAAAAAGATCAAGTACCCCAAATGGCTGGGTTATAGGGAAGGGCAGCTTGGAAAAAGGCTGGAGAAGTTTTAGGGTAGGGGGCAGGGTGTGCCAGCCAGGAGGGCCCTGTAACAGGGAGGGACTGAGGGATGTTAGGAGAACCTGCTTTGGTATGTTAAATTGGCACTTCAGCCATTCCTTTAAGGTTGAGACCCAACAGTTCTTGGCCACAATCTGAAGCTAGCCCGGGCTACATGAGATTCTGTCTCAGGACAAAAAGACCCAGCGCTACAGAGGCAGAAGCAGGGACATTTCTGTGAGTTCTGGGGTCAGCCTGGTCTATGTGGTGAGTTAAAAGCACTGGCTGATCCCTATACTGCCGACCTCACTAGGCCCGATGAGTTGGCACTGCTGTTCAAGCACCATGTTGAGTTCTTCTAGTGTCCCCAGGAAGGTGCTGTAGCAGTTGCAGAAGAGGCCAGGTTCAACCGAGTGAAGGTTTCCGAGACAGCTGCTGACTCGAAATTGCTGTCTGCAGAATGCTCAACATGACCCTCTAATGTCTGGAGTGTCAAGTACAGATTCCTTCAGACCCCAGAAAGACTGCTGCTTTTTGTCTTCACATATCTTGAGGTTTTGCAATTACTTTTCATGAACCAGTGAATATTTAATCAAGAGAACTAAATCTGAAGTCTGTACAAAGACTTCTTTATAACATGACCCATAATATACAATCTACTTGTCAGTCCTTAACATCTATGTCTCTGAATTTTCATGGATTTATATTTCACAAGGTTTAACTAGTTCATATAGACTGGCTGTAGCATACAATAAAACAACATACAAAAACAAAACAAAAAAACCACTGCCTTCCCAGAAGATCCAGGCTTCATTCCCAGGGCAGCTCAAAGCCATCAGTGACTCCAGTTCTCAGGGATCTGGTGCCCTCTACTGGTCTTCTAGGGCACTGCATGCACGTGGTTCACAGACGTATGTATAGGCAAATATGCATGAAACAAAAATAAAAATAAATCTTTTTTTTTTTTTAAGAAAATAAGCTGGGTGATGGTGGCATACACCTTTAATCCCAGCACTTGAGAGGAAGAGTCAGGCCTTGTGAGTTCAAGGCCAGTATGGTCTACACAGAAAACACACACACACACACACACACACACACACATTTATCCCTTCCTTCCCCCTTCCCAAAGATGCATCAACCCACCTTCGATACCCCCTTCCTGGCCCCCTCCATTATATAGTACTGGCTAGCCTGGAACTCACTATGTAGATCATAGTAGCCTCAAATTTATAGCAATCTTTCTGCTTCTGCCTCCAGAGCACTGGGATTACAGACCACCATATCTAACCTCTTAACAAATTTCAAAATGGATATTGTTAAACAGAAGTTCTTGGTTTATAAATTTGACATCTACACCTGGCAGATTTTCAGATTAGCTATAAACCACTAGTGTTTCACTGTGTAAAATCCGAAGCTGGGCTTTGGCTCCCTTAGTATTATGAACATTGGTGTCCTGTCTACATGCATGTCTGTGTGAGGGTGTCAGCTTCCCTGGAACTAGAATTATAGACAATTGTGAGCTGCCACGTGGGTGCTGCTGGATCCTCTGGAAGAGCGGCCGGGCGCATGGAGAGTTGGGGATTTGAGGGTGGCAGCATCTGATGCTGGCAGGAACAGGCTTAGATAACTGGAAATGCAAGGAATCTGGGATTATAATTCCCACCTCCAATCAAGAATTTAACATAGATCAGTTAGAGTGGTGCTACCTGTTAAGCCTCCAGCCCCTGACAAATGGCTGAAGTGCCAATTTAACATCTCAAAGCAGACATGGCCTCCAGGTTCTCCCAGCATCCCTCAGTCCCAGCCAGTTACAGGGTATAGCTGACCCTCTACACCCCTCCCTAGTTCTCCAGCCTTCCAGTTACTCTTCCCCCAGAGGCTCTTCCCTATATAATCCAGCCATTTTTGGTTACCTGCCCCCTTTTTAACTTTTTGTCCTCTTGGCTGATTAACCTGGTTTCCCCTCAGGGGCTGGAGAGATGGCTCAGAGGTTAAGAGCACTGGCTGTTCTTCCAGAGGTCCTGAGTTCAATTCCCAGCAACCACATGGTGGCTCACAACCATCTATGATGACATCTGGTATCCTCTTCTGTATACTGTATACATAATAAATAAAAACAAACCTGGTTCTCCTCTCTCCTTCTCCTTCCACTTTCTTCTCCCACGGCTCCAGGTCATGCTCACTCTGGACTCTCCCAGATGGCTCTGCCTCTGGCTATGCTCTTTATTTACAATAGACTTCTCCTCCAAGTCTCCCTCCCCCCCCCATTTATCTGGTGCTCAAAAGGCTGCAGTTCCTATTCTACAGTGCACATCTATAATCTCAGCAATTAGGGAGGCTGAGGCACCTCACAGAGTTCAAGGCCAAGGAATTTATGTGGAAGACCCTAACTCCAAAACAAGCAAAAAAATAACCTGGAGAGGCTGGGAGTACCGCCCAGCTACACAGTGCTGGCTTGTTATGCACAAGGTTCCAGATCCAGGACCAAGAAGAGAAAGAAGGAAACCAAGATTCCTAGCTCTGTAGTGCATACTCATGATAACGACCTAGGATTGGAGTGAAGCTCAGTAAAGTGCCTGAGTGTATGTGTGTGCAGCAGAGATCAGAAGGATTGGATTCCCTAGAACTGGAGTTCTGGTGGGAACAGAACTCAGATCCTCTGCAAGAGCAGCAAATGCCCTCAACCTTTGAACCATCTCTCCAGGCCTGCAATGTGCTTATCATCATATACAAAGCCCTGAATTTGATCCCCAGCACTGATACAATACTACAAGTATTGTATTGAACAATACTACAAGTATTACTAATACTCTCATTATCAAAGTTATCTAAAATACTAAAAGACTATACTTTAGGAAAGAATAAGTGGGTTGCTGTCTATTTCTGGAGACTCAACCCAAATATTTCTTTTAACTAAATTTTTGTATGGTATTGCTGAGCTAAACCTTTTTAAAATCTTTTTCTTTTGTCTTAGGTTTTTGGACAGAAAAGTTCTCACTGTTTTGTTTCTTTGAGGCAAGCTCTCCCTCTGTGGTCGAGGCTGGCCTGGTACCCTACATAGCCTAAACTGCTCTTGAACTCAACGTAATCCTGCTGACTTAGTCTCCGGAATATTAGGAGCCTGGCTGGAAAGATGGCTCAGAGGTTAGGAGCACCAACTCTTCTTCCAGAGGACCTGAGTTCAATTTCCAACAACCATATGGTGGCTCACAACCATCTCGCTTGAGTTCTGGTGCCCTCTTCTGGCACACAGGCATAGTGGAGGCAGAATATTGTAATAATAAGTAAATCTAAAAAAAAAAAAAAAAAAAAAAAAAAAAGTATGGGCCATCACACCTGGCCTTGGAAAGGTGATCAGTTCTATTTTCTGCCAGAAAGGAGGGCATCTTGTGTATTCATTTAATCACTTACTTAGTGAATTTTTCCAATTCACTGTGAGAGTCAGAAGAGGGGCATGTGAATGCAACAAATACCAAGGACTTCCTTGGGTGTTGTGGATACAATGAGCCATATAAGGGGGTGTTTCTATCTTTACTGGAGTTTACAGTTCAAAAGTTAGCAGCAACCTAGCTGAAATCAGAACTAGCATACTTGTTAAAGAATGACAACCATGGTTTCTGCTTAATTTGCTTGATAAGGGATGTTCATAGAGATGGAGGAGTCCCCATAAAAGCCACCCATTGGCACAGACAAAGGGAAACTTTTGCATGTGGTGGCACAGGCTCAGAATTCAAGATTAGCCAGGGCGTCCTTGAGACCCTGTCCACCTCCCACAAATAAACAAGAAAAACAAGAATAAGAAGAGAGTGAAGGAGAGGAAGAAGAGAAGGAACATGGGAAGAGGGAGGAAGAGAAAGGAAAGGAAATTCAGGAAGAGACAATGACGACTACGGAGGGGATTCATTTCGTACTTTTCTGAACGGGGAAGTGACTTCACGGCTGTGTAGAAACCTCGTGGAGGTGGACATAAAAATACAGGGATTGCTGGACATTACTGAAAGGTGGAGGTCTGATAAATTCCAGGCGAGGAATATGTTATTTCTTTTTTTACATGACAAGTTTCTCTGTGGAAAAACCCAAACAGTCCCGAAACTTGCTATGTAGACCAGGATGGCCTCAAACACAGAGACCCGCCTGCCTCAGCCTCGGGAGTTAAAATTATATAAACGTAGAGGGTATTAATTACGGAACTGCCCAGAGGCAGATAGTTTCCCGGTTCAAACATCAAGGGGCTAGTTTCCAAATACTGGTGTTCTGGGTAGACTGAGTAAGGAGTCGTGGTGTAGGCCTGTAATCCTTCCGGTTAAGACAAAAGGAAGGCCACGAGTTCGAAGCCAGCTGGGCTACATACTCTATTACTAAACACACGAACCTCACCACCACCCACCAACTTTCTAGACTATGGAGTTACAAACCAAGAAAGACTTCGCCTTTCCTTTAAAAGAAAAACTTTTAAAACTACGAAAACTTCCCCCACAACCCATAAACGTGGAGCGGGCGGGCCGAGCCCCGCGCGGCACTCTGGGACTTGTAGTCTTGGACAGACCCCCTAGTCCCATGATGCCGTGCGGCGGGTCACCGAGTCTGCGCAGTGCAGGCGGCGGGCCCCGCAGAGTGAGAGGCTCTTTTGTTCGGCGGAGGGGAGGGCCGTTGGCGGCGCCTGCGGTACGCCGCTTCAGCTCGCTTTAGATTGTGTCCGCACGGCTTTTCGCTTCTCTGGGCGCTACTCCCTCGGACCGCCCGACGCCACGCGCTAGTATCGCAGCACCGATTCCTCTCTGACTCTCTGGCGCTGCTACGAGGTGAAGAGGCGGGTTGGAGGGGGGGGGAAGGGGCGCGCCGAAGGCGGGAGGCCGCGGGCGGGCTGGGGCCGCGAACGGAAGACTGGAGCGAGAGGAGTTGGGGGGTGCGGCCGGGCCCAGAGCCCAGCGGGTCCGCTTCCCGCGCTAGAGCTTGAGGGTTGCGGGAGTATGGAGAGGGCGGGGCACCGAATCCTGGAGCCCGGGAGCCCAGCGGTTCCTGATGAGCTGAACCATCGAAGGTTAGCTCTTGCGAGCTGGACGGGGACTCCGGTGAGCGACTCTGGATTTGGGCGGGAGAAGAAAAACTTTAGCACATCGAGACAGGCTTTTGGGTGTGCGTGGCACGGACCGCGACTTCCTACGCTAGAGATTTAGAATTGTAACCTGAGAAAGCGGACACGGTGGCGGTTACGGACAATCCCAGTAGCGCTTGGAGCAAAGAAAGAAAAAAGAAAAGTTACCTGGGAATATTGGGTTCAACTGACAGCATCACAGAAATTTCTCTCGCCAGGGTCAGAAGGAGTAACTTCCAGTAAACTTGGACAAGGAGTGCTAATGGTGAAGAGATTTGTTGAACAAATCTGGCAGCTAGCGCAGACATTTTCTGGATCTTATGTAAAAGAGTTCTTGGGATAAGTTAGGGTGGAAGTCCAGAGAATGAGTTTGTAAAATGGGAGAGAAAGCGGGTGCCTAGGGTGTAGTTTAGTTTATAGAGTTTAGTTTGCCTAGTGGGCTGCAAAACCCTGGATTCAATCTCCAGTACCACATAAACTGGGTAGGTGTGATGGCATGGACTTGTAATCTTAGCACTATGGAGGATCAGGAGTTTAAGACCTTCCATGGCTGCATTGGGAGTCAAGAAAGAGTGATAGAGCCATTTTCTGCCTAGTAATGGGTCTTTAGTGTGAGTTAGGAGGCTGTAAGAATAGCATGAATGAGACAAGACTCATCAGATAAAAAGTATGTGCTCTCTATAAGCAAGCCTAGAGACCTCAGTCTAACTCCTGGAACCCAGGTAAAGGTGACTGGGGCTGGAGAGATGGCTCAGCGGTTAGGAGCACTGACTGTTCTTCCAGAGGTCCTGAGTTCGATTCCCAGCATCTACATGGCAGCTCACAACTGTCTGTAATTCCAAGGTCTGACTCCCTTACACAGTTATACATGCAGGCAAAACACCAGTTCACATAAGATAAAAAAATAAATGAAGAAAAAGAACAGGCTTAGAAAATTGTCCTCTGATGTGCACATTTGGATATGGCAGAGACCGACAAAAGCAGGTGTTCAAACAGTAATATTTTTATTTAAAAAATAGTATATGAAATATGGGACTCATTTTTTTGCCAAGTTGTCTACCACTGAGTTATGTTCCAGTGCCACAAAAATAATTTTTAAAAATGGGTTTACATCTGGTGATGGTGTCGTAAGCCTTTAATCCTAGCATTCAGGAGTCAGTGGTAGGTAGATGGATCTCTGTGAGAGAAACTAGTCTCTAAAAAACAAGAGAAAAGAAAAATGAGTTTTATTAGAACATAAGATATCCTCGATAGGTATCCTCAGCAGTTTGGAGTAGTTTCAAAAGATCTAACGTTTGGGGGTAGACGTGTGACTTCGACCAAGAAATTGGTGCCTATGCCCCTTGGATACTTTCTAGATAAGTATGAAAAATGGAATGTTGAAAAGACTTTATTCCTGTGTGTTGGTGCACTCCTTAAGCCCAACCAGCTTGGTAGGTGAAGGCCGGAGCATCAGGAGTTCAAGGCCTAAGGAGAGCCTTCATATTGAAACTATGTGCTCAGTCTTTTTTTTTTTTTTTTTTTTTTTTTTTTTTTTTTTTTTTTTTTTTTTTTTTTTTTTTTAATGCATACAGTGTACAGAAGAGGGTACCAGATCTCATTATAGATGGTTGTGAGCCACCATGTGGTTACTGAGAATTGAACTCAGAACCTCTGGAAGGACAGTAACCTCTGAGCCATCTCTCCAGCCCCTGGTCACTTTTATTTATTTATTTATTTTTTAATAGATAGCAATAAAATTGACAGATTTTTTTTTTTTTTATCCTCCAAGTTGTTATTCTGAGCAGTTAAAAATGTATGTATAAATGGGGTTAGCCATGCCCCATATGTGGCGGTCAGGACAATTCTGGGAGTCCTTTTTCTTCCACCATGGGTCCATGAGATCAAACTCACCCATTAGGATTGCATGGCAAGCACTTTTACCTGCTTAACCATCTCTTCCGGCCCTCTGAACAACTTTTTGGAGTAAAGGGCGTATTTGTTTGTTTTTCCTCTGTGTATCCCTGGCTATCTGTAACTCAACCTGCTAAGCCTCAAACCCAAGATCTGTCTGCCTCGGCTCCTCAAGTGCTGGGATTAATGGTGTTTTCATTTTATTTATGTCTTTATTGTTTTATATTTTAAGACAGGAACTGACTATGTCCTGGAACTTGATATATACACCAGGTTGGCCTCATTTACAGAGATCTGCCTGCCTCTGTTTCTGAGTGCTGGAATTAAAGTCATGTGCCACCACACCTAGATTTTTTTTTTTTTCTTCAGGTTTTTAGTCTTTAAAAGTGTGGGAGGGTGGGAGCAGGAAGTGTGCCAGGCCATTGTGGAGATATAGAATGACTTTGGTGTCATTCTCTTCAATTGGTATGCTTATCTGTGATTAAACTCCCATTGTTAGGCTTATGAGACTAATACCTTTACCTACTGAGCCAGCTTCATTTTCTAAATTTTGGGGACTAGACCTAGCAGTAGTTGGTACATGTGGATTTTATTTTCTATGCCCCAAATTGGCTTTGAACTCACTATGTGTCCCAGATTGGTCTTGAACTGAGATTATAGATGTGTACCACCATACCTAGTTTATGGTTTTGTTTTATTTAAATTATTTACTATGTATAGTGTTCTGCCTGCAGAACAGAAGAGGCCACCAGATCTCATCATAGATGGTTGTGGTTGCTGGGAACTGAACTCAAGACCTCTGGAAGAACAGGCAGTGCTCTTAACCTCTGAGCCATCTCTCCAGCCCAGTGGTTTTATTTTTATTCGTGTTATGTTTTTGCATACTTTTTTGTAATCTGAAGAATTAATCCAGGGCTTTTACATGTTATGCAAGCATACACACTGAGCTGCATCCCAGTTTGGCAAGCTTTCTACTGGTGAGCTACACTTCTAATCCAAATTTGGGAAATGCTGGGCTGGGTTTTGTTTTCTTTTTTCTGGTAGTGGTAGTGCACTGGATTGAATCCCAAAATGAATGTGCTCTGTCACTGAGCTATACTGCCAGCTTTCATAAAATCCTTAGTGTCTTGTATAAAGTTGAATAATTTCACAACTGGGTATGGTGTCCCATGCCTATAATACATTACTGAAGGAGGCAAAACGGAACGGTGCCTCAAGTCTGAAGAAAGCTTGGTCTGAATGAGATCCATGCAGCCTGCCTGGACTATATAGTCAGAACCTATCTGAAAAAACAGGCACTTCTAAGGACTAACATGTTAGAAGAGACCTGCCTTATGAACGTTATCATTATTGTCTGTCCTTGTGCTCCCTTACAAATACCAAATAAATACAAGTGGTTGAGGCAAAAAGAGAAATCATGTACTTAATGCCAGTTGAGACCCTGGCCGGGGGTCTGTGAATTTGCTCTGGATTCAATCTATACCAACCAATTCTGCTCCCACAGCCATACTATAAAAACCCAAAAACAAAAAGCCAAACTATTTCTCCATGTGTATATGGTTCCTGCTTTTCATTAAGATTTGCATCTGGAAAGCATTTGCTTCACAAACAGCCAAATAAAACTAAAGTAGCTTAGAAATACGACTGGCACCAGCATACTGTACTACTACTATACATGCTTTGATTTGTGCTTTGATTACTAGTTTGTAGTTACCGTTAAAGCATAGATAACTTGTCCTTGTTTTTAGTTTAGGGTTTATTGATTGGTCACTGCCTAAAAAGCTGGCAGCTTTGTACTTTTACTTCCTGATTGCTTGATTTTGAAACATCTTTCTTTGTTGGGCATACAATGTTCATAATTAGCACAGGGATCAGAATTCCAACTGACTGCCTGAGGGGAAATAGAAACAAAATGCTTTGGGGATCCCAAGGAAAGGAGAAATATTTAGTTAGGTTGGGTGAGCTTTATGGGAAAAATACCATTTAGGCTAGGATTCTGACTAAATGAATACAGTAGGAGATAGCCACCTTTTGAGTGCTGGAAATTGAACGAAGGTCCTCTGGAAGAGCAGCCAGTGCTCTTGACTACTGAGTCACTTCCCTAGCCCTGAGATTTGTTTGTTTTGATTTTGTTTTTTGAGATTATGAATTTCTGCGAGTATGTGCACGTGAGGGATCCTTTAGAGCTAAAGTTGTAAGTGGATGTGAGCCACTGCCACATTGTGCTAGGAACCAAACTCAGAACCTCTGTAAGAGCAGCCTGAGCTTTTAATTGCTGAGCCATTTCTCCCACCCCAGTATTGGTTGTTATGCAAAAAGAATCTGTATGGCACTTGTTAAGAGTACAAGTACCTGCCAAGGTGTAGTGTGGTAGCTGCCCAGTTTTAATTCCAGCACTTAGGAAGTTGAGGCAGGCACATCTCTGAGTTTGAAATCTGCCTGATCTACAAAGGAAGTTCCAGGATAGCAAAGGCTACACAGAGAAACCCCCATTTCAAATAAAACAAAAAAGAGTTCAAGCATCTTTGTGCATAAAACTGAATGATATAATAGCAGCAGATGAGAATGGAGATCTTACGGGCTCGGGAAATGATGTGGCTCAGTTAGTAAAATGGTTGCTACTAAAGTACAAGGACTGAGTTCAGATCCAAATATCTTTTACAGCAAGATGAAAGGGGGAGTGGAGGATTTTCCAGATGCTAAGGGGCCAGATAGTTTGGGAATGCAGTATAGCAGGAAGAAACAAGAAACTTAGCCTCAGAAACACAAGATTGGAAGAAACAACTAACTCCAGACAAGTTGTCTTCAAAACTTCCACATGGACACTGTAGCATGGTACAGTGAGACATGCCGCCTTTAATCTCAGCGCTGGTGAGGCAGAGGCAGGCAAGTCTCTGAGTTCTAGGACAGCCAAGTCTACATAGAGAAACCTTGTCACAAAAAACAAAAATATATATTGCTCTTACAGAGGACCCTTAGTTACTACTAGCACCACTACAGGAGGATCATGGTTATCATTAACTTTTTTTTTCCCTTCACCCTGTTCTTGGTAGGATTTCTCTGTGTATAGTCTTTAGCTATCCTGAAACTCATTCTTTAGAGCAGGCTGACCTCAAACTCCACCTATCTCTGCCTCCCAGTGTCACCATGCCCAGCAGTTTGCTGGGCTTAAAGATTGATTGATTGATTGATTGATTGGTGTGTGTGTGTGTGTGTGTGTGTGTGTGTGTGTATGACATAGTGCATGTGATGGTTGGGCTTTTGGAAGTGGATTTACTCCATCTTATTTCAGGCAGGATCTATTTTAATGTTGTACTTTGAACTCTAGGCTACCTTGCCATTGAGTTTCCTAGCCATTCTGTTTCCACATTCCATCTTGCTGTAAAATAGCTACAATTACAGATGGATCCTACTACTTCTGGCTTTGTGTAGGTGTGGGTCTGCATGTGGGTATATGCGGTGCTTGGAGAGTTCCCTGAAGCTGGAGTTAGAATTGTGACCCCCAACTCAAGTCTGGTCTCAGTAAAAGTACTAATTGTGCTGAGTTTCATCCTCAGAATTTTAGTTAGTCGGGACAAAGGTGTCATTTGCCTTTAATCCCAGCACTCAGGAGAGAAACAGAAGCGGGCAGATCTATAGAGTGCTAGGACAGCCAGGGCTGTGTAGCTAGGGCTACACAGAGAAACCCTGTCTCAAAAAACACAAACAAAAAAAGAAGTCTTGGAAGGAAAAAGCTAACTTCCTGGAAGTTGTCACACCCAAGCTGTGGCATATATGCACCCGCATACATGTCATGCACAGTAATTTTTTTAGTGTATGTGTATTTGCTCTATATAGCTCAGGTTGCCCATAATTTGCAGCCTTTCTACCTTAGCCTCTCCTACTAAAGTCTCCTGTGGTTATAGAGACTGTTTTTTGTTGTTTGTTTTTATTTTTTTCAATGCTGGGAGTTGTACCTAGGGACTCATGTATACAAGTTAAGCATTATACTGCCAAGCTATATCCCCAGTTTTTCAAAACGTTCTTGGATCACATACTATAAAGTTTAGAATGTCTCTAATGAGAAAGATGCCTTTCTTCCCTTACATTAACCTTCAAAAAGGTGGGAAACCATTTCTTATTCTCTTGAATCACTAGATTTCAGCACAATATCTAAAATTTGAATTTATTTCTACATAAATGCTAAAAACTTTTGTCCAAGGACCCTGTAATATCAATTTAATTTGAGATTGGGGTATTAAACTAGTGGCAGAACAATGCTCCTTCCTTGTCTTGGTCTGTTTACCATGTTCCTTTAGGGAAGTGAGGGGATTGAGATAAAGTCTCTCAGTCTAGTCTGTGTTGATCCTAACCTCCTAATTCCCCCACCTCCTCCTCCCAAATTGTAGCATAATAGGCCTATGCCACTATACCTGGCCCATCTGCTTTGGGTTTTTTTGGGGGGGGTTTGGCTCTCATTCTGGATAATTGATCCATCTATTTCTAAGATTTTAGCCAATTTTGTTTTACTGGTATGTTACAGTGCCATCTACTGACACAAATTGGTCATCTTAACATTTTAAGGCTGTGGGCACTTTATTAAAGGTATTCTGGACGCTTTATAATATGCCGTCTAAGAATGTTTTGGGATAGCTCTGGCCTGTCAGGATTTTGTCTTGTTTTATTTTTGCTATACAATCAATTTTTGAAGCAGTCTCATCAAAAAATGTGAAATTAGGCTGGTGATGGAGGTGCAGACCTTTAATCACAGCACCCAGGAGGCAGAGGAAGGTGTATCTCTGAATTCAAGGCCAGCCTGGTCTACAGATCAAGTTCCAGGATAGCCAGGGCTACAAAGAGAAACCTTGTTGGAAAGAAAGAAAAAAATAATATAAAAACTAAAACACCAGAACTGAATGGATTGAAGGAAAAAGATTTACAGGAAACTAAAATTTTCATACTAGAAAAAGTATATATTTCATGGGTTTTCTGAGTTAGAGTTAAAGGGTAAACTCAAATTTCTTGATTCTCCTGCTAAGATCACAGGCATTTGTGCGCCACCATGTCCAGTTTTTAGGGGTCAGATTCATGTGAGACAAGCTTTCCACCAACTCACCTGTATCCCCAACCACATTTGAGGATTTTCATCAACAAAACCAGCTTCAGCTTAGCGACATGAAAGAATAAGTTGTCTCCCATACATAGTTTTGTTTGTGGGTATATGGTGTGTGTGTGTGTGTGTGTGTGTGTGTGTGTGTGTGTGTGTGTGTGTGTGTGTTGAAGTATGTTTTAGACTTGGGGTTTGTGATGGTTATTATTTTTAATTATTTCATGTTCATTGCTGTTTTGCCTGCATGTGTGTCTGTGTGAGCATATCTGATCCTTTGGAACTAGAGTTACAAACAGTTGTGAGCTGCTATGTGGGTGCTGGGAATTGAAGTCTGTACTCCCAGCTGCTGAGCCATCTCTCCAGCCGGAAGCATCAGGACCTGCAAGATAAAGCACTTACCATTCAAACCAGATGGCCTTGAATCTTGTTGTTTTAGTGTTGCCTGTGGGTGGGTGCGTGTTTGCTTTGTTGTTTCTCTGTGTGGCTTTGAAGCCTGTCCTGGAACTCACTCTGTAGACTAGGCTGGCCTCCAACTCACAGAGATCCACCTGCTTCTGCTAAGATTAAAGGCTAATGGCCTTGAGTTCTTTATGTGGAACCCAGGTGAAGGTGGAAGGAGAGCACCAGCTATACAAAGTTGTCCTGCTTCAGAGAAGTCAGACTGTAGTCCATCTGTGATAGCTACCTTCCTTGTCTCCCTGTTTCTTTCCTAAATTATTACAATACTCCAGCTTAAATTAAAAGTTATTCTGGTACTTTTTCTAAGCAGTCCTGAGTCTTAGAAATAAATTATAAGGTAACTAGATCAAATAACAGTGATGTATGTGCTAGGGCTGTAGCTTAGTGCCTAGCATTCTTGAAACCCAAGGTTTAATTCCTAATCCCGCCAAAAGGAAAAAAATGAGAGTTGGCTGAAGTTGTAGCACAGTTGGTAGAATGCTCACTTTCTTGCATATTGCACAAAGCCCTGGATTCAGTCTTTTAGCATTGTATAAACAGATGTGGTGCATACCTAAAATCCCAGCACTCACAGAGGAAGAGAGATGAGGATCGGAAGTTCAAGGTTATTCTTTGTTACATCTTAAGTTCCAGGCTAACCTGGGTGAAGTGGCTTAGCCAAGCCCAAGATCCAAATGGATCTGACTACCACAAATTGACCCTTGACCTCCATGACACCCATATACAAATTCAATGAGCAAATGCAGTAAAAGAATTAAAACTTGAGCTGTAAATGTATGATGGTATTCAAGAAAAGCAAAGTGAAAAATAGAGGGAATTTTTAGTTGGACATGGCAGCACACATTATAAGTGGAATTATAAATTCCAGTATTTGAAAGATAGAGACCAGATCAGGGGTTCAAAACCAGCCTGGGCTATATGAAACCCTGTTTTGTTGTTGTTGTTGTTGTTGTTGTGATACAGAATTTTGTGCCAAAGGGGCATTAGGAATTAATGTAAATTAGACTTTGCATAAAAGTTAAATGGATATAAGAATTCAGAAGTTCTTTCCACATATTGTATACACCTATAATTCCATCACTTAGAAAGCTGAGGACAGCTTGGGCTTTATAGTAAGTCCTAGTCCAAAGGGAAAGAACCAAAAAGACATAATTCTGTTGTGAGATTAATAATTGTGGCTAACTTTTCAGCAAATATCAAAACATGATATCGTGAATTGGAGATAAGTAGAGCATTATACATCACCTATAATTTCTCTCACCATCCAGGTAAATGTGTCCTGATGGCCTTTTTATTGTCTTTTGTCATTTTAGCAGTGTCACCCTTTATACCGGAAAGCTGGCGGGTACTATGGGAAAAAAACAGAACAAGAAGAAAGTGGAAGAGGTGCTAGAAGAAGAGGAAGAAGAATATGTGGTGGAAAAAGTTCTTGATCGGCGGGTTGTCAAGGGCAAAGTGGAATATCTTCTAAAATGGAAGGGTTTCTCAGAGTAAGTTTCATTGACATGAGTACATTCAATCCCTACAAGGAGTTATGATATGCTTGCTACTTCTGTGGTGGCTATCCCTTGGTTCAGTCTTGACCTCCACATCTGACTGTCTACTGTAGGAAGGACCTACACACAGAAGGCTAGACTATATTACAATTTGTGTTTTGTCTTATCTGTATGTGGGCATGTGTGCTGTGTAAGTCCTGGGATGAATGGCAGGTCCTCAAGCTTGGCACATGGCTCTTTTATCCTATTGAGCCATCTTGCCAGTCCACAACAGTGATTTCTGAAGAGCAGTTTGTATAAGTCCCCTTTTGCAAAGTAGTCTTTCCTTGAAGAAGGCAAGTTTCTAAACCTTTGGTCTGTACCTTCCCCACTAAGAAGATTCCTAATCTTGAACAAAAATCTAGCTGTTCATTGTCATCTAACTCTCTTCCAAGACTAGCTTTTCTCTTAGTTAAGAATGTCGACTTGAGTGGAAGTGTAACTTGTTCTTGCTGGTTTCAGCGAGGACAACACATGGGAGCCAGAAGAGAACCTGGATTGCCCTGACCTCATTGCTGAGTTTCTACAGTCACAGAAAACAGCTCATGAGACAGATAAATCAGAGGGAGGCAAGCGCAAAGCTGATTCTGATTCTGATGATAAGGGAGAGGAGAGCAAACCAAAGAAGAAGAAAGAAGAGGTAAGACCTAGACAGGAACCTTCACTGTCCAAAGACCAAATTGTTCCAGCAGTTTGGTCCTTCCTCCTCTCTTTCCTATCCTCCCCTTCAATTTATTTTCTTTTAAATTTTTATTTATTTTGCATAAAGTCTTGAAGCTGAGACTGGCCTCAAACTTGTGACAGTTCTTTACAATTTTAAGTGTTGGGGTTACAGTTACAAGTTGACATGCTAGAACTTATTCCTTTGAATCTTAGCAGTCATGTCTTTATTCAGAAATAAGCTAGTTTTAAAAGGATTTGGGGGTCAACCATGTATACATCTGTAATCTTAAGCACTAAGGAAGATAGAGGAAGCCCAGACTACAGGAGACCTTCTCTCAGTGAAACAAAACAAAAACAAAAACAAAAAAGGACTTGGGGCTTACTCTTGTAAAGTGATCTAATCCTTTTACCCATGGTGCTAGAATGATAACTTGGAGGCTTGAGAGATGATTTAGGAGTTAAAAGCACTTCCAGAGGTCCAGAGTTCAGTCCCAACAACCACATGGTGGCTCACAACCACCTGTAGTGGGATCTGATGCCATCTTTTGGATAAAGATGTAGATGCAGATAGAGCACTCATACATAAATCTTTTTTTTTTTTTTTTTTTAAACTTTATTTATTTGCCTTGGTGTTTGCCTGGAACTGGAACTACAGACAGTTGTTAGCTGCCATGTGGGTGCTGGGAATCGAACCCGGGTCCTCTGGAAGAGCAGACGGTGCGCTCTTAACCGCTGAGCCATCTCTCCAGCCCCCATAAATCTTTTTTAAAGAAAGAATGCTAACTTGTAAGCTACTGGAGACCCAGGACGGCAGCTGAATTCATTAATTGTCAATAGATTACTTCCAGTGTTTTGATTACTAAAGATGTGAGGTGGCTGATTTGTTTTATTTAGTATATTAAGTAATTCAATTTTGAAGAGACAGTGTAAACATTTCTTTTGCTTTGGGCTATGTATCTCATTCATACTAAGAGGACCTCATGTGCTTCACACTTCTAATTTGTGGTGTGGGAAGGAAGCAGAGGAGGCCTTGAGTGAATGTTTGTGATTACATTTCTTAGAAGCACAGAAATACCTTCATTCTGGATATACTCCTGTGCCAATAAGATTGTTCTGCCCATCTGGTTTTTACAGTCAGAAAAGCCACGAGGCTTTGCCCGGGGTTTGGAGCCTGAGCGGATCATTGGAGCTACTGACTCCAGTGGAGAACTCATGTTCCTGATGAAATGGTGAGTCTGCCAATGGCTCTGTGTGGTTGTTTCCCCTTCTCCCCATCTGTTCTATGCCAGAGGAAAAGAGCTGGACCTTCGAAATTCCAGTCGCCCAGGTGTGAAATCTTTAAGATGACATAGTCCTTCGGTAGTGATCCTCGGCCTGACTCTGCAAACCTGGACTCATGAGTTACAGGTAGGGCCCATAGGATTTTTAGATCTTTGCTTTTTCTTTTTTTCTCTTTTCTTTTTTTGTTTGTGGGAGAGACTATGGAGAGGAATCACATTTCAGTTCTATTCAGTAAAGAAAAAAATTTCTGAAATGTGTTTGAATTACTCTCCTTCTCTGCCACCTCTTTAGTAAAGATCAGACTGGCCCCATAAACTGGATTCTGTTCATGGTTGAGAGTTAGGAGAGAATTTATAGAATTTATTTTGAAGATTCTAAATTTTCAAAATCAGCCAGCAGGGGTCAGCAAGACCCTTAATGTTTACTGTTACTGAGCATAATGTAAGTCTGCGTCTTTCTATTATCTATCTGTTACCACTATAAATACTAGTGGTAACAACACAGACTTGTTCTAAATAGAAACAGTGGGTAGTGTTTGTTAGCACTAGCCAATATCACTTACTGAACATACTTGTATTTGCTGTATTTTATGTACTGCCAGCATAGTAGTAGGTTTCTATGACTAGCATGTATTACATGATCACTAAGTAATGGGAATTTTTTCATTGGTCCATTTCTGACCAGAATTTGCCCAGCAGCACATAACAGTACTCTCAAACGGTTTAATAAAGAGGGGTTCAAGTTAGTAAAAGTAATTATCTTTGTTTTTATTGCTTCGAGACACTTTTACTCTAGCCTAGGCTTGCCTTGAGCTTGAAATCCTCCTGCCCCAGCTCTGTGCTGCGATTACAGGGACATGCCACAGTGACGGACTAGGAAGAGTAAGTGCCGATTGCCAGTTAAAATAGGACTGCCAAGGCTTTGTTCTTCAATTGCTGTAGGAATTTCTATGAAACTTCTATCTGTGGTAGTTCTTTCTTAGGCAATGGCTGAAGAGGGTTAACTTCAATGCAGGTGAAGGCCTATTTCTTTTCTTTCTTTTTTTTTTTTTAAGACTTATTTATTTATTATGCATATAGTATACAGAAGAGGGTGCCAGATCTCATTATATATAGATGGTTGTGAGCCACCATGTGGTTACTGGGAATTGAACTCAGGTCCTCTGGAAGAACAGTCAGTGCTCTTAACCTCTGAGCCATCTATCCAGCCTGAAGGCCTATTTCATAACTAACTAACCACCTATTTTCTAACTGTCTGTTCCCTCAGTATTGATTCTGACCCTCATTTAGCTTATTTCTTCTAATTTATAGGAGAAAAAGAAAGAACAATAGGGTGTGTTAAGTAGTCCAACTAGTATACACTTATCCTGCATATGCCCAGTGTGAGATACAGTAGTATCTCTATTTTGTAGGGTTGCATTCTTGGTCAACTGTGGTTGTGCATACTTAGAATCCCAGCACTCAGATAAAATAAAAGTATTACAAGTTAAGATTTGGTCATTGGGCTAGGGGTGTGGCTCAAAGGTAAAATGTTTACCTTACATACAAAACTCTGTGGGTTTGATCCTCAGCCCTCAAAAAACAAAACAAAACACAAGCCTTTGTGATAGGGATTTGACTTATTGTTAGAGGATTTGCCTAGTCTTTGCAGAATCCATGGTTTAATCCCTGGTATCCACTCCCTCACCCCTAAAAGAAGGAATGTTGATTATAAAACCTAAGGTTTTAAAAAGTTACTCATGGCCAGGTGTGGTGGTCATGCCTTTAATCCCAGCATTCATTGGTAGAGGCAAGGGGATCTCCCTTGAGCCAGCCCAGTCTACATACCAAGTTGTAGAAGTACATACAATAGTAGTTCTAAGTCTGTGGGTAACCTGAGACCATTGGAAAACACAGATATTTATATTATGATTCATAACTGCAGCAAAATTATAGTTACACAACAAAAATAATTTTATGGTTGGAAGTCACCACAAGAGGAACTGTATTAAAGGGTCATACCATTAGGAAGCCTTAGAACCACTGACATAGAGAGACCCTGTCTCAAACAAAACAACAGCAAAAAGTGATACATGTGTACACTCATGGCTCAGAGCATAGTTATAGAGGGCTCTTTTAGTGTGTACATGGCCCTAGCTTCCATGCCTAATACCATATTACATACACTTAAAAAAAATATGGGGCTAGAGAGATGGTTCAGCAATCTCTTGCAGAAGACTTGGGTTCCGTTCCCAGCGCCACATTGTAGCTCACTACTGTATGTAACTTCAGTTCCAGAGACTAATACCCTCTTTTGGCCCCTAAAGGTGCCAGTTATGCATATGGTATACACACATATATTCAGACAAAACACTTATACAAGTAAAATTACTGTTTTTTAATTTACATCCTGATTTTTCAGGAAAGTGGAGATATCTGCCTATTTTTGAAAATAGAAAATATTTCTACATAATGAAAGGATTTACATTTATTCTAGAATTGTTCAGTTAAAAGAGGTCTATGGGTTAGACACCCCATAAGGATTCAGTACATTTTCCACCATCTTCTTGGTGTATCTTATGAGTTTAACCATATCGGCTTACTCTCTGATTCCCTATGGCTCTGGATTCTGGTACTGGGGGTTTGAGGCTGTGCTGTGTCAGATTCTGTCATGTATCTGTTGCTTGTCCCATGCTGCTCCTCTGTCTGGGACAGGCCCAGTGACCTGAAGATAAATGGATAAGAGTTTACTCCTAGTCACTATAATGTGTATCATTTTCAGATTTTTAGAACATGAAATTTTGGAAAAATAATAGAGAATTACATCATAGCACCTTCTTTACCTTCTCATGTTGGAGCATTGTTTAAACTACATGATGATGTGCAGGTGGCATGTATGATGTTAAACAGTGTTGAATAAGCAAGATTGTGCTAGATCAGTATTAAAGTCCTCTTACAAAGCCAAAATTTATGTGTGCACTGGCCACAGGATATAGTTTAGGAAGAGTGTAGCACAGCCTTCCACCCATTCTCTGAAATGCTAATTAAGCTTTCTTTGACCTTTTCCAAAGAACTAGTTGAGTCAGGTGACCTACATTTTACCAGAAGTTCCCTAGAGGGGGAGGGGATTTTTAACAGGAGGAAGATCTTTGGGGGTATCATGTGATAAAACTCACCTAGTAAATGCTGCTTGCATCCTGTTTTCCTAGTTTGTTTTTGGAATCTAGAATTTTTTTAAAGCCCCATTCCCTTGGTGATCTGAAGTAGGAGACCACAACAGCTGATCTCAAGGTTTCTCTATGCTTTGTTCTGCAGGAAAAACTCTGATGAGGCTGACCTGGTCCCTGCCAAGGAAGCCAATGTCAAGTGCCCACAGGTTGTCATATCCTTCTATGAGGAAAGGCTAACGTGGCATTCCTACCCCTCGGAGGATGATGACAAAAAAGACGAAAAGAATTAACCCTCTTGAGTACCAGCCCCTGTCAACTTTGACTGTGGGTTTCAAGTGGGGAGGGAAGGAGCTCTACATGTCTTGACACCATAGAGGTGGCTTGAGAAGATGTCCTTTGAAGAGCCAGCATA